>CADEHL010001059.1:332500-595179 GCA_902827135.1 Harpagifer antarcticus
AACAAGTGTTTCTGAAGTGAATTACCTACCCCACCTTTAATCAAAGAATTGATTAGGCTAATATAGAAACTCGGGTTTGGTCACATTTTGGGACAGACAGGATTCGGGACTCAGGACTGTTTAAAATATTTTGGGACGTCTGTTGCAGCCCACCCCCTCCCTCTCCTTTGTTCTTCCCTCTTCATCCTCCTCTACCACCCATGTGTCAGAGAGAGTAGCAGAAATGGAGGGAGGCTTCTTCCGGAGAATGTGTTGAATAATAAATGCCTGTTAGAGCGGCGCCGAGGAGACTGACGTGGATGGAGGAGAGACTATCGAGCTGGATATAGAGTTTTGATAGTGTGTGAATATGAAGCATTTATTATCATAATGTATGAGCAGGTAGGTTAGTTACAGACTGGAAATGTGATATTCAATACATCTATTACATTCATTCTTGCAAAAGGGAAAAGTGTAGCAGAATATTGTCTTTTTTCAGATGCCCGAAATGTGCACACAGATCACATCCCTCAACTGATAACAGCCAGTGCATTGTGGTTAAACCTCATTTACACATGTGGGAGAGGTATTGACCCACTCTAGTCTGACATATGAGGAAGCAGAGAGAGTTGATGTGTGTATGTGTGTGTCTCAATGTGTGTGTGTGTGTGTGTGTGTGTGTGTGTGTGTGTGTGTGTGTGTGTGTGTGTGTGTGTGTGTGTGTGTGTGTGTGTGTGTGTGTGTGGTCTTGCAGGTTCAGATCTGACAGATCTGACAGGTCACTCCTGCCCTGTAGCCCATTGACCTCATAAGACAGGTCTCACTGTGGTCTCTCTGCTTAGGGCACAGTGATAGTGACTCATCTCTCAGTCACACACACACACACACACACACACACACACACACACACACACACACACACACACACACACACACACACACACACACACACACACACACACACACACACACACACACACACACACTCGCATAGACTCCCACCCTCACACAGCCGCTGGACTGCGGGGAAGCTGACATTTAGAGGTGGAAGAGAAAGCGGTGAGTGTGAGCTGGGAAAAACAACAGAGTTGCAGCCATGATGGTATTCTTATCAGAATTCTCTGAGTTTTTATCAACTTTGCTTAAAACAGATAAAGTAATTATCGTAGGTGACTTTAATATTCATGTTGACGATGATAAAAATAGCCTTACTGTTGCATTTAACTCTATATTAGATTCTGTTGGTTTCTGTCAGAGTGTAAATAAACCAACCCACTGCTATAATCACACTCTCGACCTTGTTCTGACTTATGGTATTGAAATTGAGCAACTATTAGTCAAACCGCATAATCCTGCTTTATCCGACCATTTATTAGTAACTTTTGAAGTACTGTTACTAGACTACAAAGCATTAGTCAAAAGCTCCTGCAGCAGAAACCTATCTGTTAGTGCTATAGCCAAATTTAAGGAAGAGATTCCACCAATACTTAACTCGATAGCATGTCTGCATGTAGGGGAGGAAACTTATACAAAATGTACACCACCCCAAATTGATCATGTTGTTGATAGTGCTACAGATGCGCTGCGATTAAAATTAGACTCTGTTGCTCCTTTAAAAAAGAAGAAAATGGCATAATGCCGAAACCCGCAAAATAAAGCAAAAGTCGAGACAACTTGAAAGGATATGGCGTTCCACTAAACTTGAAGAATCTCGTTTAATTTGGCATATTACTCTCAATGAATATAAGAAAGCACTGCGTAAAGCGAGAGCAGCCTACTACTCTTCACTAATAGATGAGAATAAGAATAATGCAAGATTTCTTTTCAGCACTGTAGCCAGGCTGACAGAGAGCCATAGCTCGATTGAGCCTTCTATTCCCATAGCACTCAGTAGTAATGATTTTATGTGCCTTTTTAACGATAAAATTGTTACTCTTAGAAACAAAATTAATGACCTCTTGCCTTTGACCAGTATAGTGTTATCAACAACTCCCGGAAACGTAGGTTCTAATATTACACTAGATAGTAAACTAGAATGCTTTTCAGCCATAAACCTTGAACAATTAAATTCAATGGTTCTCTCTTCTAAACCATCAACGTGTATCTTAGACCCGATTCCAACTAAGCTGTTGAAGGAAGTTTTCCCATTAATTAGCACTTCTTTATTAAATATTATGAATATGTCTTTATTATCAGGCTATGTTCCACAATCATTCAAAGTTTTTAGCCAACTATAGACCTATTTCTAATCTTCCGTTCCTCTCAAAAAGTCGCAAAACAGCTGTGTGATTACTTAAAAAACAATGATTTATTTGAAGATTTTCAGTCTGGCTTTAGAACACATCATAGCACAGAGACAGCTCTGGTTAAAGTCACAAATGACATTCTAATAGCCTCAGAAAAGGGACTTGTCTCTATTCTTGTTTTGCTCGATCTCAGTGCTGCATTTGATACTATCGACCATGATATCTTATTGCAAAGACTAGAGCACTTAGTTGGCATATAGGGAACTGCTTTAGGCTGGTTTAGGTCCTATCTATCTTAACGCAGTTTGTACCAGGGTTTCCGCTAGGATTTTTTCTCGCCGGTCAAATGTCCGAACAGAATTTATTTTACCGGACACATTTGAAACTTACCGGTCATGTTTCAATAATAATAATACGAATTGTGTGGCAGAGTTTCCGTTAGCAGGTAATTACCGGACTAGGACCGGATATGCTGATGTTTAAAACTCAGTTAATGGGAGTCATTTTTATATTGCTTCAGTTTATAATCGTAACAGATCGAAAAATTCAAATTAATTTTTCAATAAATGATTCCACAAACATCATTATTACATTCAAAGAAACTAGATGAAGTACATTACTCAAAAGTTTACATTAACTTTGAATAATAACACGGGAGAAACGGATCCTCTCTTTTCCTCTCTCCCTCCCTCTCTCTCCTGACAGCCCGTCAGTTTCTCATGCAGCGCGCTAAACAGTGGGCGGGGCTTCAGGTCAGACTCAGCAGCTGATCTGATCTCTCTCTCGCGTCCGGTTACACTTCACTCGCGTTTATGTCCATATCGATCAGACTCAGCTCTCCTGATCGGCCTATAGAGAGCACAGATCAAACTATTAAGAGTGAATATCGGCCGATAAAGATCGGCGGCCAATCGATCGGAGCATCGGACATTTTGACCGGCAGATTTTGAATTTACCGGTTTTTATTCAATTTGACCAGCTAAAAACCGGTAATTACCGGCTAACGGAAACCCTGGTTTGTACGTGTCAACGATGAATCTTCCACGCAAACCAAAGTTAGCCATGGAGTGCCACAGGGCTCAGTGCTTGGACCTATTTTGTTCACATTATATATGCTTCCGTTAGACAATATTATAAGGAATCATTTTGTACATTTTCATTGTTATGCAGATGATACTCAACTATATTTATCAATCAAGCCTGGTGAAATTAATCATCTAAATAAAATTCAAGACTGCCTCAAGGACTTAAAAACATGGATGACCTTACATTTTTTGATGTTAAACACGACCAAAAGTTATTGTACTTGGCCGAAGAATCTACGAAACAAATTATCTAAAGATATACTAACTATGGATGGCATTAATTTGGCCTCCAGTGAGACTGTAAGGAATCTTGGTGTTATATTTGATCAGGATTTATCCTTTAACGCCCACATAAAATCAATTTCAAGGACAGCCTACTTCCATCTACATAACATTGCAAAAATCAGGCATATCTTGCCTCAAAACGATGCAAAGAAACTAGTCCATGCATTTGTTACTTCAAGGCTGGATTATTGTAACTCCTTATTATCAGGGTGTACCAAGAAGTCAGTCAAGTCGCTTTAGCTGATTCAAAATGCTGCAGCTCGTGTACTAACCAGAGTTAGGAAAAGGGACCACATTACTCCTGTTCTGGCTGCCTTACACTGGCTCCCTATAGAACACAGGATAGAATTTAAAATTCTTCTTCTCGCCTACAAAGCCCTTAATGGGCAGGCACCATCTTACCTTAAAGAACTCATTATACCCTACTGTCCTACTAGGGCATTGCGTTCCAAGAATGCAGGGTTGTTGATTGTTCCTAGCGTCTCTAAAAGTACAATGGGAGCCAGAGCCTTTTCTTATCAAGCTTCACATTTGTGGAATCAGCTTCCAGTATCCTATCCTATCCTATCCTATCCGTTTTTAAGAGTGTGCTTAAGACCTTCCTTTTTGATAAAGCTTAAAGTTAGGGCTGATTAGATTCAGCCCCTAGTTTTGCTGATATATGCTTAGTTTGTCGGGGGACATCTTACTTCTTCCTTCTCTCTGTAGCTGTGTACTCTCATGTTCCGATTAACCCAGCTTCCCCAAATTTCTTTCTTTTTGGTGTCTATATACGCCGGGATCCGGAGTCATGGATGATCCTGCGGTCCTGTGTCCTGGATCGCGAGCCCTGGATCTTGAGTCGTGGCTGTGGTCCTGGATCATAGGTCCTGGATGGATATCCTCGTGGATTCATCTTCCTATTATACACACATGCATTTCCAAACATTTGGACTAAATATGTTGCAAATGTATTATCTTTTCAATTTACACACGGCATCTATTGCAAGTCTGTCCGTCCTGGGAGAGGGATCCCTCCTCTGTTGCTCTCCCTGAGGTTTCTCCCATGTTTCCCTTTAAACTGTGGGTTTTCTCCGGAAGTTTTTTCTTGTACGATGTGAGGGTCTAAGGACAGAGGGTGTCGTATTGTCATACTGATATTCTGTACAAACTGTGAAGTCCACTGAGACAAATGTAACATTTGTAATATTGGGCTATATAAATAAACATTGATTGATTGATTGATTGATGGTATCAAACAAGCCAGCGTAACACAGAGTGCGTAACAACAAGTAAAAGGTGTAGCCTACTTGTGTTTTCAACGTACAAACTGAACTTCCTTGATAGTTTACGGCTGCAACAAATTGAATTATTATCATGTTCGTTAAACTCAATTAACGAATTAATTGTCTATTAGCCATTTGCTTACCTCCAAACCCTCAGTCTGTCAAGAATTCCAATCTTCCACTACCGCTATGCATTTAACAACAACATCATTTTTATTTAACATTCCTTCCTTGTGTAAGAAAAATGCAGTACATTTACTCCCAAATTTTTACCACAACCTTCCCCAAATATTGTAGCTAGCTGCGTATGAGCTCTATTGCTGCAGATAGTAAGCTAGCCAGAGATGCTAACAGCAATAGGAGTTTACATTGGAACTGATAAACTTACTGTTTAATACCCATTCCTTACACTTTTCCTAGCTTTTCTGTTTTTGTCAAAACAAGACACCAGCATCCAATTTCTTTTATACGATGTGTGTTTCCCTTATTACAGCGCCACACACACCACTTCAGCACGTGGACAAATCCAAAGCTGTGGCAGCTGCTAAGCTATGATTGATACTTGCTGATCGGATAAGGGGCCTAGTGACAAGTCAGTTAATGCCTCATTCTGCGTTTTAGTCATGTTCAATTGATTTGGTAAGAGACATTCCAATAGGCTCCCGTTAGCTGTGGATGGTTGCTTTCTCATCTTTTATTTGTTTAATTTCTCAAGAGCAACCAAGATGGCTGCCACAAGCAACAGTGCTGCTGCAATGGGCAGGAAAGAGGTTTCAAACACACACACACACACACACACACGCACACACACACACACACACACACACACACACACACACACAATTTATAAGCAATTCAGCTGCATAAATACTATCTATGCAAATAACACAGCCATCTGCTGAATATTTGATCAGACATCATGTTAATAATTCATCAGCAGGCCTTTAGGTGACTCTCACTGCCTCTGCCCTTGGAAAGGAATGTTGGACAATAGGGAAGCGTTTCTTCTCAGGATATTAATCCCCAATGTTGCTTAAAGGCCCCTCTAAAGTAATTTAAATTAATTAATCCATAGAAAAGGTCACATGCCTGGAAAAGGTCCAATAGCCGTTTAAAGCTCATGTAATTATTTTTGACAGTGTGACCTATACCATCAACTTTGCAGTGGTGGGGATAATTTGTATCTGCAGCTCCCTGTGGCCAAATATATTGATCTCCTGTATCACTGTAAAGCAATTACAAGGACAATGACATTGTGAGGTGGCAGAATAACACTTAAAGTGACACATTAAGAGTGTTGTGGTTCACCTCTCACCTTGCTTAAGAGACTCACTGAAGACAACCCACAAGGTATTTGACATAGATGCTATGTGTGTATTAACAACAAACAATTAAGTGAACTGGGGGTGATTGGATATGTGCCATCACTGTTTAGCAAATACATAATCCTTTAGAAATCTTTATACAAATAATCCTACTTTATATTAAAGGTGGGGTAGGTAAATTTGAGAAACCGGCTCGAGATACACTTTTTGTTATATTCCATGGAATGCTCTTAACATCCCGATAGCAATGAATATCTGAAGTGCTTTGACAAAAAATCCATTAAAAAATGTCATCTGTGGAAGCCGTAGTACTGTAAAAAGTACAACCAATCATCTGAGCCGGCCGGCTAAAGTAACTGGATGGCCTACCTGCCTGTCAGCCTTCCATCTGGGCACAAACTTATCTCGTGCCCTCATTGGTCATGTGCGCGTTCGTGTGTATTGGAGGAGGGGCTCTGTGAGGAAGTCTGAAGGAAGTGGCAGATTTTTTCCGGCTGTGTATTTTCAAATTCTAGCGCTGGTTTCTCCAAAATTACCTACCCCATCTTTAATTTGGCTCAATTAATGCTTTACAATAAAAAAAAGTTTGTTGTGTTCTTTGACTAAATGGCATAGATATCAAAAACACTTTTAGTAAATAAGAATATAAAAAATGAATCACCCATTGACAATAATTAATTTATTGTAAGAGGGGTAAAACAACATGGAAAAATAAAGCGATACAAAAACTGAATTAAACCAGTACAACTTCAGTATAAAGTCCGAAGTAAGTATGATGTACCATGACGTAAAGAACATAATAGGGATATACTGGGCACATTGTGGCGATAATCCTCGTGTCATGGTGCTCACGAGGGCGGACTGGAACAACGACGTCCGGTCAGCTCGGTGTCTCCTCGGTCGAGGGCAGAACAGGAAACAAACCGGGTGAATAATACACCGTGTCGGCGGTCACATGTCGTGCAGCGGGCTTCTGAATGATTTAAAGCTTTTTACATCATCGGCCTCACCCTCCCTCCCCTCCGCCTCCCTCCCTCGCGCTGATGCACCGCGCAGCCCGGAGATGCTGATGCTGGTGACCGACTGCAGCATCCGACATGGGCATCCTTTAATCCCGCCACAGTGAGTGTTTTTCCTCCACTTTTCTCTATCCCATCGTTATCTCAAACTACATCATATCACTGTCAGTGTCTCCCTCTCACTTCTCCTCCTCCCCGTTTGTGTTGTCTACATTTGTGCAGTTTTTTTTTTGTGTGACATGGCGCATAACGCAGTGTCCTCGTAGAGGTTTAGTGAGTCCGCGGTGTTGACGGAAATGTCGGTCTCTTCCTGTATGCGCAGCTCACCTTAGCGATGGGCGTCTTTGCGTGAGAAAAGAGAAAGGAAAGGGAGAGTTTAGGCCGGGTGTTGTCGCTTCTCCCAGCGGACAAGAGCTGCAGCAGGCTGCGTTTGGAGGGTCGACCAGAGTACAGGAAGAGACAGAGGGGCGGCTGGGACCCACTGACACTGGGTGGGACGTTTAATGAAGTGTTTCTGCAGGTGAGAGCATGAGCAGTTATTGCTTTTGTGGTTTATGTTTAGGTGTGTCCGAGGGAGAGGAGAGGAACAAAGATGGTGAAAGTTGTTGTTGGACTGGAGATGAGAGAGACGTTCAAGGATAGAAGTGGAGAGATATAGAGTTGTGTTGCCTTGTCTGTCATAATAATACTATACTATATAAAGTAATATAGTATAAATTATCATAGGAAAAACAGTCTATACTTAACATTAACGTGTTTTTGCAAAGGCTGAATGGAGGAAATCCCATCTATCCATCTATCCATCTATATCTATCTTCAAATTCAAATAGCTTTATTGGCATGACGACATACAGTGTGGCAAAATCAGCTGCAACTATAACATGAATCTATATGAACACATTTGGAAAATATTATTGGGTCTATATATACATTTTGAACAATAGTAGATTCATGTGTTTTTCTTTACACAGAAAACAATAGACCTTTATTTAGCTTGAATAAACACACTGTCTCATCCATCTCTCTATCTCTCCATATATCTATCTATCTATCTCTCCATCTCTCTCTCTAGCTATCTATCTATCACAAAAACAGTGTTTTAGTATACTGTGCTTCTGTATGCATCTGTGTGTGTTTGCGTACGTGAGAACAAGAGCACTCAGACACTGAAAGCCTCAAGCTGTGGAACTGGGCTAATCTCTAATGACATGACCAGCTCTCCCTTCCTCTATCTGCCATAAGGTCTCTCTTTCCCCCCCTTATTAATTCTTTTTTGTGAGAACGTGCTGTCCATGGTGCTGAAAACAGTCATCAGCACAACGCTTGCTAATATGCTCGAGCTTGATGGCTCTGTCACCGCTCAACAGGTGCCTATTACTAACCGAGAGAGTGCATAGAAATCGTTTTGTTGAACGCATTCACTTTAAATTGGAGGTTGCGAATTCATGCTAGAATTGTGGAGGTTTTTTTAAGGAATTATATTGGAAAATTATTGGCTATTAAGGTCTTTGGCTGACAAATGCTGGTTCAATATTTGTAATGGTATAGGTAATATTAAAAGAAAATATCTAGTATGGACATGAACACTACTTGAGTTTTGTAAATAGGCTTACACAAGGGTGGTATTTCTAAAGCTAAATCCTGTGATATTGCACTGCTCAGCAAATCCATACGCTGTACATACATTATAATGAAGAGTTAAACTGAGCCCACTGCAGTTCTAGCCAGATCAAGGAGGCCAACCAGGAAGTAGTAAAACATGGTAATGATGACCTGGAGGCTGAAAACAACGACAATAAAAAGAACAGAAGATTATGTAACTGACCAATTTAGCAATTATAGTTTGTCTACCAGCATAACACACACACACACACACACACACACACACACACACACAGCCTGTAGACCTCCAGGTCTCACATCCGAGGACTGTCACATTAAGGGTATCATGTGAGGACCCTGGGGTGTGGTGACTTGCTCCTTGCTCAAGGGCACTTCAGCAGTAACAGTGGGCAGTGGGCACACATCATTTTCAAAATAACATTAAAGTAAGGTTTTTTGTTTACTATATACTTTCCCTTTTGAGAGTTGTTATTTTGGTTACTCAGTGTCTGCTGGAGTTTCTGAATGATCTACAAAGGACCCATTATTTGTATTATTATTATTATTATTTTGTTCTGCATAGGCAGTGAGGGAGAAAGCCAAGGTGCAGCAAAGGTTCCCAACTATCTTTACCTCTAACACAGCGGTGTCCAATCTACGGCCCTGGGGCCATCCATCCATCCATCTTCTTCCGCTTATCCGTGGTCGGGTCGCGGGGGTAGCAGTTCCAGCAGAGAGCCCCAAACTTCCTTTTCCCTGGCCACATCAACCAGCTCTGACTGGGGGATCCCAAGGCGCTCTCAGGCCAGCGAAGAGATATAATCCCTCCACCTGGTCCTAGGTCTACCCCTTGGTCTCTTCCCAGCTGGACGTGCCTGGAACACCTCCCTAGGGAGGCGCCCAGGTGGCATCCTAACTAGGTGCCCGAACCACCTCAACTGGCTCCTTTCGACGCGAAGGAGGAGCGGCTCAACTCCGAGTCCCTCCCGGATGACCGAACTTCTCACCTTATCCCTAAGGGAGACACCAGCCACCCTGCGGAGAAAACCCATCTCGGCCGCTTGTATCCGCGATCTCGTTCTTTCGGTCATGACCCATCCTTCATGACCATAGGTGAGGGTAGGAACGAAAAAGCCCTGGGGCCAACTGTGGCTAATTTTAAAAG
Source organism: Harpagifer antarcticus (assembly GCA_902827135.1). Lineage (NCBI taxonomy): Eukaryota > Metazoa > Chordata > Actinopteri > Perciformes > Harpagiferidae > Harpagifer > Harpagifer antarcticus. Next base: position 342,472 of record CADEHL010001059.1, read on the forward strand.
GTCCACACCTGAAACTTGTGCTTCAGTAATAATGTTTTTCTTGAATATATTGTAAAATATATTACACAGTATTCATATTGTGCAATTCTTCAATAAATTAGGTCAATTCAAGTTGAAAACATTTCCTAAAGAAAACCCCAATAAGTTATTTGCATAACAATCTTTAATAAATATCCCCGTCCTATTTCCCTCCTTAATACAGGGCTGTGAAGGGAGACTGAGAAGCAATCTGAGACTTCTGTTTTAAGGGATGAGCTGCCAAAAAGAAAATAATGAAACCCTGTAAATGGAAGCTGTGATGTAGGCTGTAGGGCAGGCTGTACATTTGATTGGTTTTGCTAACTTATAACTTAACTGAGGTATTTTACCTCACATCTAGTGAGTGACCTAGCCCTTATGTTTCGGTATGTGGCCCACTCTAAGAATACAATCTTGAGTATTGAGGCTTTTTTTTCATACAGAAAATAAAATATTTTACTTTCTCTAGTAACCATAACAGAATGATGACACGTGTTCACGTTTAGGGTGAAGGGAAAAAGTAGAAACGGGTTACAAAGTGACTTTCGGTTTCTCAGCAATCGTGTTTCTGTCCACCTGACGAATGTAAATCCAATATTCATCCTCCTTTAGCTCTGTTGTCAGTCTCTTCCAACTCCTGAGGGAAATATCTGTCTCTTTAGCAGTTAAGTACTGCACAATGTTCACCAGTTAGTCAGTCTGTCTGTTTGGTGCTGAGCAGGTAGCATGTAGATACCTGCCATGGCCCAAAAACAATGCTGTGATAGGAGTGAACCAAAATATTAAAGCTGAACAATATTCTAAAATATGCCATTAAGCCTTTTAACATTTCTGATAATCATTTTCCAAAGTTAATTTAAATTATTACTCTTTTTTATAATGGCACATTGTCTTTGAACCATTATTTTATACATCCTTACTATACAAATATTGTCTGTTCAAATTAAGCCTAAGCCAAAACATATGGTCACTGCAGGGTTTATGAAATGCTGCTGGATTCTCATTCATCCTTATTAGAGAGAATGGAGGTTTAAATGTATGTTTATTTGCCTCCTTTAAAGAATTTATCATAAAAGATTGTCATTTATAACAGTTGTGTGCTCAGTTCCCTCTTATGGAAAACACACACACACACACACAAACACACACACACACACACACACACACCCACACACACACACACACACACACGCGCACACACACACACACACACACACACACAACCTTTAAGCCTACATTTATGAATGGCCCCCACCCCCCTTTTCTCCATCAGATACTGCTGCTTAGCCCTGACGTCAGTGAACCTGCCTGCGCATAAAGGCTATTATAATCAGGACCTCACACACACTCACACACATTGCATCCCTTCCTTTGTCTCAGTCAGCAGCACGCACACACACACCCCTAGATGATTGGCTCAACAGGCTCTAAAAAGAGAGAAAAGAGTACAACAGACGGGGAAAGCAGACAGTGTGTGGGAGATGGGCGGCCTTGATCATTATCATTATCATGTAATCCGATCACTGTTATAAAATTGGGACTGTGGTTTCTTTCCTATTGACGTATCAGTCGAGTTGCTTTTTACCTCCATCTCTTGTTCTTCTGAGCGGTTTCTGGACACGATGCTCCAATCTTCACTTTGTTATATTGATAGGATAAGGAGGGTTAACAAGGAACATGTTGATTCTCTTACCTTCAATGGAAAGTGAGTTTGTATAGGCTCCCATCATTTAAAAAAACATAAGATTGCAGATAGTGACAATCTGTTGGATTGACAAACTGTCAATCATTTAGCAGATGCACAAAGAAGTTCCAGTTGTAAATCGGATTGAATGGAAATATTGGCATGTCTCTGAGGCTTTCCCCTATTATCCCCGTAATACGTCTCCCCCATTCATTTCAGTGGGAGCTTCACAAAGGACAGCTACAAGAAGTTGTGTGAAACTAACCCAATATTTAACCCTCTTCAACTCCAACAGACGAATGTCGTTTTCAGCATGATGTATTTAGTTTGTCAAGGCACCAGTACACAGGGTGGGTAGCAGCTGAAATTTGTCTTACAGGAGGCGACACACCTCTAGTAGAATAGTTGTTATGAAATTCACACTGAACACACCATTGGTCATTAATGTGACAGGAGAAGAAACAATTTCACTGGTATTGTCTTTTCTTGAAGAGTTCAATGTGAGAATTAAAAGCTCATAAAACATTTCTGCTTTTTTATTTCTTTGAGACAAAACTAATGCTTGGAATCCCTTTATGCTCCACTTTTATGTTAACAAACTAATGGACCCCCTTAAAATGTATTTTATTGAGAAGGCAAGGCAAGGAAAGTTTATTTATATAGCACTTTTCAACACAAGGCAATTCAAAGTGCTTTACAAAAAATGAAAGACATTAAGAACATGGCATTTAAAATCAGTCATTAAAAAGAAAAGCTAATAAAATAAACATTAAAAGAAGAAATACATGGATAAACATTAAAAGAAAAAAATACATGGATAAAAGTTACAGTGCAGTCTAAGATATGAATAGTTCAATTAAAAGCAGCGACAAAAAGAAAAGTCTTTAGTCTGGATTTAAAAGTAGTCAGAGTTGCAGCGGACCTGCAGGTTTCTGGGAGTTTGTTTCAGATATTTGGAGCATAATAACTGAACGCTGCTTCTCCATGTTTAGTTCTGACTCTGGGGACAGAAAGCTGACCAGTCCCTGAAGACCTGAGAGATCTGGATGGTTCATCATTTAGCAGGAGGTCAGAAATGTATTTTGGGCCTAAACCATTCAAAGCTTTATAAACCAGCAGCAGTATTTTGAAATATATTCTTTGACACACAGGAAGCCAGTGTAAAGACTTCAGAACAGGAGTGATGTGATCCACTTTCTTAGTGTTAGTGAGGACTCGAGCAGCGGCGTTCTGAATCAGCTGCAGCTTCCTAATATATTTTTTAGTGAGACCTGTGAAGACACCATTGCAGTAGTCGAGTCTACTGAAGATAAAAGCATGGACAAGTTTTTCCAAATCCTGCTGTGACATTAGTCTTTTAATCCTAGATATGTTCTTTAGGTGATAGTAGGCTGATTTAGTAACTGTTTTAATGTGACTGTTGAAACTCAGGTCAGAGTCCATGACTACACCTAGATTTCTGGCTTTATCTGTTGTTTTGAACATTGCAGACTGAAGCTCAGCGCTAACTTTTATACGTTCTGCCTTGGCTCCAAAAACCATTACCTCAGTTTTATCTTTGTTTAATTGGAGAAAGTTCCGACACATCCAGTCATTGATTTGTTCAATGCACTTACTCAGTGTTTGAATTGGAGCATAGTCTCCTGGTGAAACTGTTACGTTAGTTTGTGTGTCATCTGCATAGCTATGGTAACTTATTTTGTTGTTTTTCATTATCTGAGCCAGTGGTAGCATGTAGATGTTAAAGAGAAGAGGCCCCAAGATGGAGCCTTGAGGAACCCCACATGTCATATTTGTCAACTCAGATGTGTATTTACCTATAGAAACAAAGTTGTTTTTGTCCTTTAAGTAGGATACAAACCAATTTAGGACGGTTTCCGAAAGTCCCACCCAGTTTTCCAGTCGGTCTAGTAATATGCTGTGGTCAACAGTGTCAAACGCAGCACTGAGATCTAATAATACTAACACTGAAGTTCTGCCACTGTCTGTGTTTAAGTGGATGTCATTGAAGACCTTTACAAGAGCAGTCTCAGTGCTGTGGTTTGGACGAAAGCCTGACTGGAACACATCGAAACAGTTATTTAAATGCAAGAAATTACTTAACTGTTGAAAAACAACTTTTTCAATGATTTTACCTAGAAATGGGAGGTTTGATATGGGCCTACAATTGTTCATTACTGAAGCATCTAGATTATTCTTTTTTAAGAGCGGTTTAATGACTGCAGTTTTCAGGGCCTATGGAAAAATACCTGAGTGAAGAGATTTGTTTACTATATGAAGTAGATCTGAGGCCATGCAAGGCAAAACATCTTTGAAAAATCCCGTTGGAATAATATCAAGGCAGCAGGAGGAGGATTTCAGAAGTTGTATAATGTCCTCTAGGTTTTTATCATTAATCTGATGGAATTGTGTCATGGTGTTTGAATTGATGTTAAGTGGACACCGAGACAACACATTTGCTGTTCCTGATGCAGAGGCACTGACTGCTTGTCTGATTTCCTGAATTTTGTCAGTGAAGAAGGAGGCAAAATCATTGCACGCCATGGTGGATAGAAATTCAGAGGCTACTGACACTGGGGGGGTTAGTTAGTCTGTCGACGGTAGCAAACAAGGCACGTGCGTTGTTTTTGGTTTTGGTAATGATGTCAGAGAAGAACGATTGTCGTGCGTTTTTCAATTCCAAATTATAAAGGCCAAGTCTCTCTTTATAGATTTCAAAGTGAACCTGGAGATTTGTTTTTCGCCACCTACGTTCAGCTTTTCGACACTCTCTTTTTTCTGCTCTCACGGTCATGGCCTTTCTCCATGGAGATATTTTCTTGCCAGACACTTCCTTTACCTTAGTTGGAGCAATGGCATCTATAATATTTTTAATTTTTGAATTAAAATGACCTACTAGCTCATTTACTGAGATGTTAGCAGGGGCAAGTGTGGAAGAAAAATTCTGAGTAAACATTTCCCTAGTATTTTCAGTTAAATATCGCTTTGTGGTTACCTCTTTTTGAACATTTTTGTGAACAGAAATAGAGCTCTCAAAGAAAACACAGGAATGATCAGAGAGCGCAACATCAGTCACCACAACCTTAGAGATATTCAGACCCTTTGAGATAATTAAGTCCAGAGTGTGCCCCTTATTGTGCGTGGGCTCCGTCACATGCTGAGTCAGTCCATAGCTATCAAGAACACAAAACAGTTCTTTTGCCCCTCTGTCCTGAGGGTTGTCAACATGGATGTTAAAATCACCAACAATGACTAAACGGTCAAAGTCAATACACACTATAGACAGCAGTTCAGTAAAGTCATCATAAAAGCTTGCACAGTATTTGGGTGGTCTATAGATATTTAGGAACAGAGCTCGAGAGGAGCATTTCAGCTGAAGGGCCACATATTCAAAAGAAGCAAAGTTCCCATAAGATGTCTTCCTGCATTGAAGAGAATCATTGAACAGAATAGCAACTCCACCCCCTTTCTTATGCATTCTTTCCTGACTCGTAAAACTAAAGTTCAGAGGGGTTGATTCGATAAGAACAGCTGCACTGTTATTTTGTTCAATCCAAGTTTCTGTTAAAAACATAAAATCGAGATTGTGCTCAGTGATAAAATCATTGATTAAAAATGTTTTTCCTGCCAAAGACCTGACATTTAATAAAGCTAGTTTAAGTTTGTTAAACACACTATCAGTCAGGTTTTTTGTAACAAGCTGTGGCTGACATGGAATCACTGCTAAATTAGATAAACTCACACAAACGTTTGAGCGCTTCCTGTATCTAAGATGATTCACCGCTCTTAATCTATTACCTATCAACACAGATATCGGCAAAGCTACTGGCAGGCAGGGCCCCAACATGTCCTGGAAAGAGTTTAGAGTGCCATACGCCCTTGAGCCTGGACCCAGCACATATCAGTAAGAGTTTGTTGCATTTTGTACACACACATCCTTATCAGGCTTCGGAGACTGCAGATGCTTTCTTGAAGGGAGGGGAGGTGGTTTACGTAGGCACGGTGATGGAGACGGGGGAGATGGTGCGGGGGTAGAAGACATGCTGCCAGGGGGGTAGGTGGTTGACGTAGGCTCGGTGATGAAGACGGGGGAGATGGTGCGTCTCCGCGGTGATTTTGGTGGGCGTCGTTGAGGAGTGGGGGTAAAGGACAAAAAAACACTTAATAGTTTTTAATAGCCCCAAAATGGCTGCTAGGGTGACACCTTTACTTAGTATATTTTCTGATGGACTTTACTTCTCAAAATATACATTTGGATCCACATTTGATGTTAACAACTTTTGTAGATGCCTTTTTAAATAAGAACAAGATTCTGATATCAGCACAGATACTTCTGACAGTGCTTTATTAAAATAAATAGGGCTTTATTGATCTACATCAGTCCAAAATGATTTAATATCAGACAATATAGTCGGTCTGCATTGATACATTTCAAGATGACTATTGGTCGCTCACCTTTTATTTTCAAACTAAATAAGAACAGGCTGTTGATCTTGTTGTTGGTGCAAATATAAGAAGTCAAAGTTGTTGTTGTTGGATTGGAAAGCTGGTTGCCAAACAAAAACTGGAGTCCAATGAATATACATATGGTTGCTTTGGTAGAGTGTGAAGCACATCAAGGCCATACTCTGAGAAGAGACGGAGAGAAACATAGAAATCAGACGGTGAGAGAATGAAGGGAAGGAAATACACTTGAGGATGTGGAGAGGGTAACAGGTGATGGAGGGATCGATAACACAAAGGGACCGTCCATTGTCAGAGGACTGTTTGAACATAGCGAGCAGTCAGCACATGACATTCATTTCCTGGCAAGCGATACACAGGCCTGAGAAACCAGAGAGGGAGGGGCAAGGTTAGCGAGAGTGACGACAAACAGATAGATACTGTATCTAATGGTCTGTGACAGGTGCATTTTTCTCAGGTCGATCCAAAAGACCACGCAGATATATTTTCATGTCCTAATGCGAGACGGAAAGCTTTCTCAGATATTAAAGAAGCACACCACTGACGCAGAAATTATGATCATTAGCTAATTAGATCAATGAAGACATTTACACAGAGGTGGAAATATCTTCTGGCAATCACTGGCAATATTTCCCTTCCTCCCATTAAGCATTTATTGTCATTATACAAGTACATAGTAAATTATGTCTAATTGTCACCAGTAGTTCATGGTATTGGAAAGAGGTGAAAGAAGTACTCATATTTTATACTTAAAGGGGACCTATCATGCAAAATGCACTTTTTGATGTCTTTTATACATAAATACGTGTCCCCGATGCGTCGGGGAACTCACGCAGCATCAGAAAATAAAACCCTCTCTCTTTTCCTCCGTACCCAAATCTTTTAAAAACGGGGGTACAACGAGCTGATACAGATTTGCTGCCGATACATCAAATCGGCGGCGGACCCACAGAAAGTTGCTATCAGAAACAATGCCTGACGTGTTTTGGACGTAATCTCGTCTTTGTTTACATTAGCAAGCCTCGCTAACACTCAGAGCTAACCTGTACTGTGGAGAACACGTGTTTAAAAAGCAGGAAATACGGTTGTGTATTTTCAAATTCTAGCGCACTCGAGCTGGTTTCTCCAAAATTACCTACTCCTTAAGTAAAAGTAAAAAAGTATTGATATCAAAAAATATTGAAGTTCCACAAGTCAAAAGTCAAAATGATCCATTTCTGAATCGTATATATATTAAATTGCTGGATTATGAAAACAGATGCATTAATGTGGTCATCACTTCTAGTCTCAGCTAATGTTAGTGGCTTTATATACTACTGCTGGACATTTTAAACTATAATTATATGTCAATTTCTATTTGCTAGTTGATTTATATTCTGTATTTGCTAATTATCTGAAACTGTAAGTAACTAAAGAGGTCAAATAAATGTAAAGGAGGTAAAACAACAATATTTTCTTCCTAAATGTTGTTAAGTAGAAGTATTTGAATCATAAAATAAATGTACAAGTACCTTACAATTGTAACTGGGTACATTACTTCAGTAAATATACCTCATTAAATTCTACCACTGTTATTGGAGTTCCTTAATGATTAGTCAGCGTATCAAAGAGCCAGTTTTAGGGCAGGTTTTAAGTCTGCTATTAAACTCTATCTCTGCAGTCAAGGTTTAAAGTTGTGTATCAGGTTAGTTGGAGTTTATTCTCTGAGTTTGAAACGACCCTGTTGCTTTTTAGAGCTTTAGGGCCCTCAGACAGAGGCATCATCGGTACGGATGGTTAGCCAGGAGCCACAGGCAGTGACACTGTTGTTTGTATTTATCTTGCAGTCTGGAGCCAGAGCCAGTGTGCTCAAAGCTCCAGGCTCACTGTGTGGCATTAGGGGAAGATAGATGTGGATGGGGCGGGCCAAACTGTACTGTGAACCGGGCTGAAAGGTCAGTCTTGCAGAGCTATTAGTCTGCCGCCTGGCACCTACGCCAATACTTTCCATCTTGGAACATTTTGGCCTTAAACTGAGAGACAACTGCAATATTTCTTCTCTGTGTCTTCTAAATTCTTAAGCATTAAGCAACACATCTAGAGTACACATGAACAGGCTTGAGCCTTATGGTAAAAATGTGAGAATAATTAAAAAGCCAGACATGAGCCAGATATGTTGAGTCAACCAGTCAGACCGCCAAGCAAGTGAAGCAGAGGGACATAGAGTTTCGCCTTTTACCAGTTCCAACAGTGTGGATCAACAGATTACTCTAAATGTTAAAATATCAAAGCATGCTGGATAGTGTCAGCTGTCATTAATTTGTTTATACCAAAAATACATTTTTGTCTTATGTTTTTTCTTTCGTCTCTTGGCATACTGAATATCTGGCCTGTGTAATGGCTGTTTTGATGTATTCCATGTTCAAAGACCAGTGAACAGTCTCATTGGATTTTTCTCAGTTGTTTAGCTTGTGTTTAATTCAATTAATAAGCCAGCACAGCCAGGAGGAAGGGGGAGTGGTAGATAAGGTTTTATTGGAGTATTTAACAGCATGAAAGCATAACAGCATTATCTCATGTCATGTGTATTCTGTATTCTACTAGTGTATTTACTGTTTCTTTTGGTACCTTGCGTTACCTCTTAGATTAGTCTTTGCCCCCCAAATTAGCTTGAACATGTACAGTTTGACACGAGTTAATCACAAAGACTATATCAGTAAATGGCAGCCATCTCAGTGAAACTGATGAGAACATGACATTATTCATAGAAGATCTGCTTCTGAGCAGCTTACAGAGACAGGGATAGTTCATGTGTTACTGATGAGCCAGACAAGAAAAATCAACCTGGCAAGAGGCTATTTTTCTCTTTTGTGTAAATGAGGAATCAGATTCATTAAGCCTGTCGGATAAAGCGAGCCAGTCAACCAGGCAGTCACCAAAGTCAGCCAAGCGAAGGAAAATCAGTCTCCATGCATCCACTTAATATCCAGACTGCTCAAACCGTATCCGTAAGACTTCTCTAGTATTTTCATGGTTTGCCGTTGCTTTTAAAGACATGACATTTGATTATTTGTTTACTCAAAGACAAGACGTTTCTTTAAAGTTTACACAATAATCAATCAAGCAAACAATATTACAAATCAAATTCATTTCTTACAGGGCCGTATTATATATACCAATAAGGTCTAATGGAGTAGCTGTGATGGATATTAATTTATTGACTGCAGACTGTCTGTTGCTCTAAGCAATGCTGTAGAACACTCCACAGAGGACAGCCTCATAAATCTTGAGGCACTGAAGTAGAGCTGTGCACACACACATGAATTATGCACATTCACTTTTCATTTTTTACACATTGCACCGTCTGTATATCTAGCTATCTGTCTATCTTTAAGCACACATATATGTTACACAGTATAGTGGGCTGGTTGTGTAACATTGTTCTTTACTGCCAGACAGGCAAACATACAAAATGGTCAACACGCTAAAATGCTGATTTTTAAGCATGTAAACTCTCAATGTTACACAATGTAATCTTAAGTTTAGCATATTAGCATGCCAACATTTGCTTATACGCACTAAAACCAAAGACTTGGAAAAAATTAAGAAAGACACATTTACGAAGTGAGAAATATTTCCCTGATTTCTGCAGGACGATGACGGCTACTTCCTGTTCTGTCTGTCGGCCATGAGCACAGGGCCGTTTGCCAGAGTCATTGTTTATGGGAGCTTGAGAAACGCAAGCCTGTTGCCAGGTTGGGTTTGAGAGAATCAGAAGAGCTCTCAAGGCAATGCAGCTCTTACTGTAAAGGCAGTGAGAGCTCAGATTATTCATCCAGTAATTCAGACCCAGGCGGGGCGGACACACAGACAGGCTTAGTCACGGCTGATTAGGCTCCATGATGGATGCTCTGACAGCCCTGTTATCTGGAGAGGAAACACTAATGCTAAGATGCTAGAGGTGATGATGACAGGGATTCAACTATTGATCTTTAAACTGCAGCACTGGCAGAGAGATGTGTGATTTAAAAATCACACATCGGAGAAGAGACTTGTTCGAAATTCTATTACACTGCTTGTCCGTGTGAAACAAAGCTGCTGTTAAACACACCGGAAGTTTATTGCGCACACTGACAAGATGACATTGATGACAACAGATTATGTCATTCTTCCAAATCTTTATGTTGCTGTGTGTTGCTGTGTGAAAGAGAATTACAGTTATTTCCATGGCTACGTTTTAAATATAACATGTATTGCCTTCGCCCACACTATGTTAAATAATTCAGTAGCTCTGGGACTTTATTCTGTGCTCAGAAGATTATCACTGAGCACCATGATGCAAATGTTGCAAAGAAATGTAGCTTGAAGAAATAGTTAGACTTTTTTGAAAATATTTGCTTTATTGCTGAGGGCTAGATGAAGAGATCGATACCACTTTCATTTGCATCGTATGGAGCTGAAGACACAAGGTGCGTAGCCTAGCTTAGCATAACGACTTGAGGCAGGAACAAACTGCAAGGAGGCGTGTGGCGCAGTGGGTTGTGCGTTGGTGTTCGGATCAAGGTTCAAACCCCACTGCAGTCAGCATGTCGTTGTGTCCCTGGGCAAGACACCTCACCCCAAATTGCTCCTGTGGGGATTGTCCACAGCATTGAGTATGTAAGTCGCTTTGGATAAAAGCGTCTAACAAGTGACATGTATTGTAATGCAATGTACTGTAAAGGACCCAGTTTTACCTTGGATAACCTCACTTTAATTACAAGAATCTACTTTGGACAGAGCCAGGTTTCCCCCTGCCTCCAGTCTTTATGCTAAGCTAAGCTATTCGCCTCCTGGCTCCAGATCCAAAGTGCTATTGATCTTCTAATCTGTTTCTTGGCAAGAGAGCAAAGGATATTTTCCAAAATGTCAAAGTATAATTAAAAGGCTGTCTGCATCAGCCACTGCAATGTTACTGAAAGCTAGAGAGCACATACCTTACACACATCTCATGCTTTAATTATATTAATAGAAAAGTATACACATTTAAACTTGATAACACAGAGTAACATGTGATTCCTGTACTATTAAAGTAAGTAAATGAAGTGATGCCTGGGTTTGTACCTGGGTCTTAATCTGCACCGGATCGAAAACCGCATGGCCTTGGTGGATTAAGAGGTTAGCATCAGTTCAGATTGCTGAAGCTCCGCGCTGCATTTGATCCACTCCTGACCACTGTGACACTGACCTCCTAACATCATGGGGGCCTGTTTGGGGCCCGTGGTTAGCTCTTTTCAGTAGTATCTAACTCAAACCCAAATGTGGCAGAGCCCTGTGCAATGTTCAGGCAAACAGATGTTTTGTTGTTAGTGATTTAATATGTAATTCTATTTAATCATTCCTTGTTTAGTTTAATTGGAGAGTTAACTGTGAAAACCTTATTTTATAGAAGTCACATACACCTTGGTTAAATGCTCTTAGACTAACCTTTATCCCTGTCTGGAGGACTGTGTTAGTGAAGTGAAGTCCGTTTTCCAGGCAGCGCTGATGGAACACCTGCTGCCACCGCGCTTTGTGCAGATCGTGTTGTTGATCTACGACTGTTCAAATAGCTCCACCAGCACAGGGAAGGTGGTGGTCAATGAAACTAGAAGGAGACCATTAAAATGTCACAGATGTTGAGAAAAACAAGCTTGTGATATTGAATCATGAAAGGCGGTGTGTGTGTGTGGGGTGTGTGTGTGTGTGTGTGTGTGTGCGGTGTGTGTGTACATATTTTGTTCCGAATGGACACTCTTTTTTCCCCAGTTTAGCTGATTGTGATTTGATACGTGCAAAGGTATCAGTCTCCAATTATAGCTGTTAAGGGCTGTCTGGCCATTTAACACACACACACACACACACACACACACACACACACACACACACACACACACACACACATTTGTTCACCCTTTCACCAATGTTAGTCATAGGTTAAATTAACTAAAAAGCCTAATTTCATTTTGTATGGTATTAACTCGTATACAGCATGATAGAATTGTTGTTGCTAAATTAAAGAGAAGCACGCTCTTACTAGTGCTGTTGGGAATCTTTGGGACGATCTCACCTTAAAACATTTTTTAATTCAGAAATCTTTACTTGAATCAATGAATAAAATGACCCACTGTTTCAGAGTTGTTATTATAGCAATCAAGCCAAATTGTTCAGTCGTGTTTTCAGACTACTTCATTGCAATATGAAACACAATAGGCCGTTTTTTGAAGTGGGTTTGTAAGAGGCACTTATCCTTAGTCAGTGTATACAGTACAGTATGGCTGCCATTGTTTGTACTTCATTCTGGACTGTTACTTTGTTCCTTTGGTGAATCCAAACTCACCCTTTGAAACACAAAGCTCACACACCAACACAGACCAACTGCAGTCACAGGCCGAGGCAGCAGGAGATCAGCAAACCTGTGATCTTCTGAAGAGAGATAGCGACGGGGCTGTCTGAAGGCAAGATTTATTTTAGATGGTTCAAATCAAATGTTCTCTTACCCCCGTCATCAGCAGTACATTGCTTTGCTCCTGTGACGGTACTCCTGTCTCAGTATTGCCATAACGTCATCTGCTGGGCCCTGACACTTTACCTCAGCCACAAACTCTATGCATTACTTTAATGCACACAATGCACCACAATATTTTGTACTGCTGATTTTTATTCCATATTTTATTCCTTCTATCCCATTCCATTGCAATGTAAATACTGTTATATTTTACTATATTTTAAATTATTATTTATATTTTTCTAGTTCTCTATCTGTGTTTTTAATTCTTGTTTTTATGCACCATGACATCAAGTCAAATTGCTCGTACATGTAAACCTACCTGGTAATAAACCTGTTTCTAATTTCTGAACCACACAAATAAGCTAAAATTGACCTTTTTGAGAAGTGGTCCTCTTAATGAAGGTCAAAGTGCGACCAGACAAAAATAATTCAAAAGATCTTGTAACACGTTTTATTGGAAGAAATGTGCAAATACTCTTTATTTGCAGCCTGAAGTTTTGACCTTTAGAGTTTTTCCACCTCTGCACACACTCGTTCTCGCACTAAGTGCAGCGACAATAGCAGCCCCGGCGCTCTCTGGTTAAACAGCTGGGTAATTGCAGCCATTATTTGAGTGGCTCATATTAGAGCCGAGAGGCCGTGTGAGTGCACTGTGTGTGAGTGTGTGTTTGCTCAGTAACTTGCGCCTGCTCTTCAAAGTGGATGAATGGTGATTGTTAGTTCGCTGATGTTGAGTGAGAGAAAGAAAGACAGACTATATTTGATGATAATTATAGCTCTCCTTTCAACAGCAGTTACTCATATGACATCAGAGGCTCTGTTCAAAAGCTGTAGTAAAGTACTTTATAGCCTCTGCGGTTTAAGTAGTTTGAAAACATAATTGTCGCAATTATTCTACACAAAAGAGCTTCAGGTATTGCCTGCCTAGAATCCCATTCAGCAATGTTCCTGTTGTATGTTGTGCTGCCCACATGTTTAACACAGAGCCTTTTCCATTGGTTGATTCAATATGATGTAGAACATATTTAAAACAACAAAGCACAGTTTAGTGGCTTTTGCATTTTTGTTGCTGCAGTATAATTATTCAAACCATTTTTATTATTTTTCAAGTCGAAAAACATAAATAAGTTTCGTTTTTTTATGTACAAAAAATATTAAAAAACTGAAAATAGCTTTAATGTTATTTTTAAATGATGGTATTTTTTTGGGAGGGGAGTTCTGATTTTTTTGGCTGAGATTTTATTTTTATTTTATTGGACAAATACAGATAGATGACTGTTGTGTAACCTGTATTTGACAGGGTTACGTTTTAAATGTACAATCTTAAATGCAATGAGTAAAGGTAGAAAGGAGTACAAAACTCTCAAATGTGTTATCATGTAAAGTATTACTGAACTACATGCATTCGTAAAGGGAGCCTAAAATGAACCGGGACAATTATTCTCAATATACAGTAATGCCACCAAGCAGTAGAGTTCAATTCAATCCTGAAAGCCCTTTCTGTCTTCTCGTCACATGAGTACAGGTAAAGCCCCTTCTCACACTTAGAAACAAGAAAAAAGGTTTAGTATCCATTGCCATAATGAGCTTGGCTACTATAGCAACAGGGCTGCAGGCAGAGGACTGCTAATTAGTTGCTTCCTAGTTAGTTACGCTTTATAACTTTGTGTCTCCTCTGTTGGGCTCCTGTGTCTCGGCGTGCATGAAAGTAAGCATTGTGTGTCAGAACAATACTATGAGGCAATGTGCTGTGAAATGCTGAAACGATAACTCATGTTCCCTTTGGTTTCCAGATAGCTTTCTCACCATGTGGGGAACAACTACGATGGCATTTCACTAAACCTGGAAACAAGACAAGAGGCAAGGGCAGCAACACAGAAGATCCTTCCTTTGAATATACCATCATTTGGGAAAGGAATACTCTTTTTCCACAGTGCGTCCAAGGAAACAGTGAACTTACCAAGAGTACCAAAGAACTTCCTGCTCTTCTTCCATTTGACTCTGACCCACCCTTGACCTTGGGCTCTCACTATGAGCAGTCTGTTAGTGAAGCTAGACCCTCGGAGGGTGCAATGGGGCTCCACGTGGAACACCTTCACGTCCCGCGTCCTGAGGACCAAACCGGTGGAGTCCATGTTGGATTCAGCCACGACGGGCACAGGCGCTCATGGGACCAAACTGGCCCGGGTCTTATCCACAGTGGACCTGGTGTCGCTGGGCGTGGGCAGCTGCGTGGGGACGGGGATGTATGTGGTCTCTGGACTGGTTGCCAAGGAGATGGCCGGTCCGGGGGTCATTGTGTCCTTCATTATCGCCGCTGTGGCCTCCATACTGTCGGGTGAGAAAATGCACATTGCGACTGCTCTCCTGCCGTCCATCACTGTCTCTCTTTCACACACACACACACACACACACACACACACACACACACACACACACACACACACACACACACACACACACACACACACACACACACACACACACACACACACACACACACACACACACACATACCATGTATACATCACTTCAGGGGACATTACATTGACTTACATGCATTTCCTGGAGACTTATCCTAACCTTAACCATAACCAACACATGCCTAACCCTAACCCTTAACCTAATCCTAAACCTAACCAAGTCTTCACCCTATGGGGACCTCCAATTTGTCCCCATAAGGGAGGCGAGTCCCCACACGTGACTGTGTAAACAGATTTAGGTCCCCACAAGTATAGTAATGCTAGGCCACACACACACACACACACACACACACACACACACACACACACACACACACACACACACACACACACACACACACACACACACACAAGGCTCACTATAACACATGAAAGGCCAAAGCCTTAAGGTTACTGTCGTTTTTATCCCAATTAAACTGATATGATTTATATTAAGAGCCTTTTATTAACCCTGCAATACGATCAAGGGCAAATACATTATTAGGGCAAAGCTATAATGTAAAAGGCACTCAGGGGATGTTTTAGTCCTACCTATCGTCTCCTATCTATACTCCAACATCTTTCAATTGGATGATAATGCAGCCCTTTCACTGATGTGTGTGTGTCTGTGTTCTCCTCCGTCCCACAGGAGTGTGTTATGCAGAGTTTGGCGTGCGGGTGCCTAAGACCACAGGATCGGCCTACACCTACAGCTACGTGACGGTGGGCGAGTGTGTGGCGTTTTTCATCGGCTGGAACTTGATCCTGGAGTATCTGATCGGCACGGCCGCGGGGGCATCGGCTCTCAGCAGCATGGCGGACTCACTGGCCAATCACACTATCAGCAACTTTATGATCACACACATCGGAACGCTCAGCGGCTTAGGTGAGTGGGGAAGGACGTGTGTCTGCAACCGCTTTAGATCCAATTAAAAGTATTTTAGTTTATGAATTTGGATGAATATGAGATAAAGGTAATGTTTAATTTGTGTGCAGTACTTGCGTCAGTGATACTATACAACAGAGTAAAACTTATAATAAACTTGCAATGTTTCTTGCTTGGAAAAAAGTCGCTTTGGAATAGCAAATTCTACTTGTTGCTATTTCTTTTCTATTTACAAATGAGAACGTTTTTATTTTTTATGTTTGCACTAGAAAAAGTAATTTAATCCATCATTATCTTCCACATTTGATCTACAGCTTATTATTTATCAGCCAACTGTCTACTGTCAAGCAGTGATTGCTTCAAAAACAGACATTCACCCAATTGAAATCTAAGCGAAAAGTATTTCTTTTACTCCCCGTCTTTCAGCAAAGCTTCATCTTAGATTCTGGCGTTACATATCACCTTTGTATTGGCTTGAACCTGAGTCCTCCTGGGTTGCGTTACAAACCGTTTGACCAAAGAAACAGATTTAATGAACTATATCTTTGCTGTCATTCTTTATTCTTGCAGGAATGTTTGTTCTCTGTCATAAATTGCCTTCTCAACATGTAACAGAAGCACACTGTTATCTGTATCACTGGACACAGTTTACATGACAGTGGCTTGATGTCCTGTTTTGGTGATTGCAACATTATCTGGGAAATCATCCAAACCGTATCAGAATATTTCCACGGAGCGTCCAAACAATGTTTTGCTTCTTATCTCGGAAATTGTGTCATTATGTAGAGAAATAGAGGACGGAGCATCTTGTATTTCTAAATGATTCATGGAACATAGTTTTCCAGGTTGTAAACGTACCACGAGGGGACTGCCTGCCTCTGTGCTGTTACACTAGAGCTGATGTGTGTGCCAGGGATGTCTCACTGTGTGACCCCACCCTGACAGCCTCTTCCTGTCGGACACTGGCACAGCAGAGGTATTAGTCACATGGTAAGCAGCATGGCCAGCTGTTCCCATCCATAATGGAAAGTTCACGTTTTCCTTTTCCTGCTGGAGATAAACGGCTGTTACTCCTAACCGCAGGAAAGCAAGGGAAATATAACTCAAAATGTGTCTCGTTAGTTTCTGTTTGGCCACCTGTGTGTGTGTATTTATAAAGACTTAGCAGAGTTATGTTAAATAGCAACTAATACTATTGCAGCTCTACACTGGCTACCAGCAAAGCACAGAAGCACATTTGTATCCACTATTGCCCCCGCTAGAACATTATGCTCCCAGGGTGCAGGTCTGTTAGTGGAGCCCAGAGTCTGCAAAACAAGATCAAGAGTCGTTCAGAGCTCCCTTTCTCTGGAACCAACTTCCTGTTTTAATCAGAGAGGCAGAAAGTGTCCAAACCTTTAAGAGTGTGTTGAAGACCTACATTTTTAACAAAGCCTGCAGTTAGAGCTGGCATTTGATGGTATTCATTTTATTTTATTTCTATGGTTAATTTGAATGTTTTATGTATTTTCATTGTCTTTTGTTGTATCTTATTTTATTTTGTTTTATTTCTCTTTGTGTTCCACACACTATCTTGTCTTCTCATTTTGCTGTAACTCCATCATATACAATGTTGTTATCTGTAAAGCCCACTGAGACAAACGTGTGTATTGGGCTATACAAATAAAGTTTGATTTGATTGCTTTACAGTGCAAATGTGCATTCCCTACTGCTATCACATCTGCAGCATCTGTGGTTTCAGGTAAAGGCGAGCAGTCGTACCCCGACCTGCTGGCGCTGGTCATCGCTCTGCTGGTGACGGTCATCGTGGCTCTGGGAGTGAAGAACTCTGTGGGCTTCAACAACGTGCTGAACGTCATCAACCTCGCAGTGTGGGTGTTCATGATGATCGCCGGGCTGTTCTTCGTCAACGGAGAGAACTGGGACGATGGGAAATTCCTGCCCTTCGGCTGGTCGGGGGTATGCACACACACACACACACACACACACACGCACGCACGCACGCACGCACACACACACACACACACACACACACATGCAAATTGAGTTACATGGAAGGAAGGTCTGCTGATGTGTTTCTCTTAATTTCCTATGATACTGTTATGATTGGCTGTGAATAAGAAAACATGAAGGACATATCATCTATTTCTATTTATTTATTTGTAGAAAGGGGCGGGTAATATAAGATTAGTTTCTCTCCCTGCTCCTTTTGGGGTATGGTGTGTTTATAGAGACATGTTTTGTGAATAATTGAATTAAATGCAAGCTTTATCTTCTCCTGTTCAGGTGATGCAGGGTGCCGCCACCTGTTTCTATGCCTTCATTGGATTTGACATTATTGCTACAACCGGAGAGGAGGCCAAGAGTCCCAACACCTCCATCCCCTACGCCATCACTGCCTCACTTATCACCTGCCTCACTGCCTACGTCTCTGTAAGTTACCTTGAAGAACACAGACATACTGTGAACACAAACACAAAGTAAAAGTCTCCATTTGTTTCTCGTTATTATCATTTAGGAGTGAGAAATGGGCTGTGGATGCCAAACCCTTATCTTGTCATTCAAAATATCACTACAGCCAATAGATCAGTTGTGATGAGGAGAGATTTTAACATGGCTCACTGACTCCAATGTTAGTGAATACCTGTTTTACTTGACAGACGAATCAGATCACATGAACAGGCTACACTCACCGAGTAATATACACCCTTACATTTTGAAACAGAAGTAATTCAATTGAATACTCAACAGTATTGAGTGTATGTAAGTCGCGTTGGATAAAAGCGTCTAATAAGTGACAGGTAATGCATCCCAAGTTGTTATTGCGAGAGTGTTTGAAAAATAAAGGTCTGAAAATCAAATGTCAAGATGTTCCCCCTGCACTCACACTGTGTGGGTGTGTGTCTCATCTTTGCTCACACAGCCTTCCAGATTTCTGACTTTGACACATGTGTACGGGAAAGTTGTTGCTATGGGTACCATGTAACAGCAGCCAATCAGGAGGGGGAATCTTTCTAAACCATCTGGGGCAAAGGATTACATCAACTTTAAAACTTCTCTTTGAATACCTCCTCCTTCTCTTTCTCTCTGTCTCCCAGTCACACCCATCTCTCCAAATAACTCTACCCTTGTCTTACCATGATCTTTTCTCTCAGCCTCTCTTAATCTCCATCGTTCTTTGATCCGTCTCACTCCGTAGGCATCTTAGATTTTTTAACTTAGATATTTTTGCTTTAGTCAGGATCCTCTGGCTACTGCAGTTTAAGATCCAGAATAACTGTAATCACTAAGCAAATAACATGTCATGTTTTCTTTGGTGGCTTGGGTGTAAGAATGTAGAATAAGTATGGATTCTCCTGTGTGTTTTCATGTTTTTCCAGGTTACATTTCCTTTCAACGACTTATTCACGTTGGGTAGCTCTAACCTAATGTATATGCAAGCTCAAAAAATGTGCCGACAGCTGGTTAACTCACAGTAAGAAGCAGTTTCAAACACACATGTAAACCATTTGTCGCAGGGTTCCTGGTAGATTAGTAGAGTCCCCTTTGACCGGTTCACTCACACTGTCCCCCAGCCTGTGCTCTGATTGGTCAGAGGGTTAAAGAGCACCATGATCACCATGAGGAAGATGATCTCTGCATCTTCCTCTCTGTCAGGGTTAGTCTTTTTTATTGTGCCACTCTCTTTTTTGCAAGCTGCTCAAGCAGATCCTTCTCTATTGCAGCACAGTAGCTGTAACAGATGGCCCTGCATGATTTCACACGTCAGACCCGGGGATAAAAAACGCTCACACACACACACTAATACACCCTCACACACACAGCGAGAAAGAAGAATGACTAATGAGCATTTTGCATGTGATGAGAAATGCAGTGAGCTGAACACGCTAGCTGTTTAAAGTTATATGTGCAAATATAACTTAACACTTGTCAGTAATTCAAGCTTTTATGTTTACATGATTAAAGCATTAATCAAATTAATCTGATGAGGTGGGAAACAGTCACACATTTAGTTCCATTTAGTAGCTGTACTGCAGATTTTGATCACATCATATAATCCTCAACAGGTTTCTTACTTACTGTGAAAACGAGTTATTAATACCCTGCATTGGGCTGTGCAAAAGTGTGTTTTTATATACTACCACTGGGGGCGCCAAATTCTACACATAGTGAATAAAGAACCTTAAAGGTGGGGTAGGTCATTTTGGAGAAACCAGCTCGAAGTGCTAGAATTTGAAAATACACAGCCGGAAAAAATCTGCCACTTCCTTACAGAGCCCCTCCTCCAACACACACGAACGCGCACATGACCAATGAGGGCACGAGATAAGTTTGTGCACAGATGGAAGGCTGACAGGCAGGTAGGCCATCCAGTTACTTTAGCCGGGCCGGCTCAGATGATTGGTCGTGCTTTTTACAGTACTACGGCTTCCACAGATGACATTTTTTTATGGATTTTTTGTCAAAGCACTTCAGATATTCATTGCTATCGGGATGTTAGGAGCATTCCATGGACGCATTCTCAAACGTACCTACCTCACCTTTAAATATCTAATCAAATATGTTATCAATGAGTAGTTTTCAGAAATAGTTCAAGCTTATACAGCAACTGAAAATGCAATTAACAAACTCTGCTTCTTTTGTCAACCCTCCTCCATCCAGGTGTCTGTGATCCTGACTCTGATGGTGCCGTACGATGAGATTGACGCAGACGCTCCGCTCATGGAGATGTTTGCCGTGCATGGCTGTATGTTCGCAAAGTATATCGTGGCGGTGGGCTCCATAGCAGGACTCACTGTATCCCTCCTGGGGTCCCTGTTCCCCATGCCCAGGATCATCTATGCCATGGCAGGGGACGGCCTGCTGTTTAAGTCAGTATCTTATTAAGTGTTTGTTTTCTTCAATCTAAATAAAAAAACGGAGTCTCTAATCTTATTTTCCTGTGTGTTCAGGTTCCTAGCCAATGTGTCTCCATACACAGAGACCCCTGCTGTGGCGTGTGTGGTGTCGGGCTTCCTGGCTGCCCTGCTGTCTCTCATGGTCAGCCTCAGAGACCTCATAGAGATGA
This sequence comes from Harpagifer antarcticus, assembly GCA_902827135.1. Classification (NCBI taxonomy): domain Eukaryota; kingdom Metazoa; phylum Chordata; class Actinopteri; order Perciformes; family Harpagiferidae; genus Harpagifer; species Harpagifer antarcticus. The sequence continues at coordinate 363,562 of CADEHL010001059.1, forward strand.
TGTCCATAGGGACTCTGCTGGCCTACACCCTGGTGAGTTTTATAATTCTGGACACATCACATTTTTTACATTTGTTCCTGAGATTTTGAGATGATTTGAAATGCATTCTTTCTGCAAATTATTGTGTAATGCCCCAGAGATTTTTGCTGGGAAAACAAATTCCTCCTACACTTGAATGATAATTATGTGAAAACTTAAGACAAGTAAGAAGAGAGTCTTAGCTGATATGCTATAAGTTAAAGGTCCGCTATTATACTGTTTTTCCTCAATATATTATAGCTCTCAGATATATACAAAACATGTCTCTGAAGTGTTTGGCTCCAAACACCAAACAGATCATTGTAGCATTACCCATAATCCCCTCTGTTTCAGCCCTGTTTCAAAAGTGCTGATCCTCTGTCTGTTACGGCCCGTCCACATGGCAGCGTGCGTAGCTTCAACGGAGACGCTTCCCATTCACTTTGAATGGAGTGACGTCACACTTCGCGAACTGCATTGTGGTTTCGAAAGTTGAGAAAAGTTCAACTTTTCAAGCGTCGACAGAAGCGCCAGCCAATCAAACTGCGTGCTTGTGTGGCCGGGGCGGGAGATTAATGTGATTGGTTGTTGGTCGCGCTCCAGACACGCCCACCGGCAAGCTTTGGACGTACCGTTACTTAGATGTGTTTTAGTATGAATTGACGCTGTTTGGCATCACAACGCTGTTATGAAGGTTTCTCTGGTATAAAATGGGTTATGTTAGCATAGCAACCGAAGCTAAACTGACTATCTTGACTACTTGTTGCTATCCTTTTGTGACATAAGCCGTTTTCTACAGGCACATTTTACCTGTGTATCTTTCATTATGATTCTACTTGTGATGGTCAGACATGACAACCTGCCTGACTTTATAAAGTGTGTTTTTTTTACAAGTGTGTGGTTGCGTTCTAGTCACTTTGCTCAGCGCTACTGCTTGTTACAACTTTTATTTGCCGTACTCGCCATAAATTGTTAGCTAAGGTTAATCCGACGTAAGCGGTTCGTATGCGGTTCTTGCTTCTAGACCGAAAATTGTTGGTGCTTGGTAAGAACCGGTTTTCGGGTAAAGGGGCCGGCTCCGCTGCGGTGTGAACAGGAAAAACCAGTGCTTATCAGGCTCAAGCTCCGAACCGGCCCTGGAACCGTGTTGGTGTGAAAGGGGCATATGAGGAGATTCAGGTGATAAGGTGGGGGGGGGGGGGGGGGGGTTACCGTGGTTGGTGACAATGGGGTCCTTCTGCTTTGAATGGAAACACGTTTTTTCCCTCCTGTCTGCAGGTTAGCCTGTGTGTGCTCCTGCTGCGTTACCAACCTGAGGGGGACATCCATGGCTTTGTGAACTTCCTGTCTGAGGAGCAGAACAACAAGAAAAAGGAAGGCGTGCTGGCTGAGTGCGAGAAAGAAGCCTGTTCACCAACCAGCGAAACAGATGAGTTCGGAGGCCCGGCCACGAACGCCTGCGGAGCCAAAAACCTGCCGTCGCTGGGGGACAACGAGATGCTGATAGGCAAACCAGATAAAAACGCCTACACCGCCAGCCACCCAAACTACGGCACGGTGGATATGACCACTGGCATCGAAGCCGAAGAGGAAGATGGCGGGTTGTCCCGGCGGTTGAAGAAGCTCATTGGACCCCGCTACTACACCTTGAGGATCCGATTGGGCCTCCCGGGAAAGATGGACAGGCCCACTCCAGCCACGGGGAAAATTGTCACTGTGTGTGTGCTGCTCCTCTTCATTTCCATCTTCGCTTTCTGCTCCTTCATCATCTTTGGTGAGAACACAAGAACACATTCAGACAGGAGTTTACTATATAATGTTTAAATGAATTTGAACGAATTGTTTTTGTTTTCGTTCCTTCCAGGAGCGAGCAGTATTGGGGAGGGTCGCTGGTGGGCTCTGCTGCTGTTAATTTTCTTCATCACCTTCCTTGTCCTGCTCGTCATCATCATCCTCCAGCAACCAGAGAACCCAAAGCGTCTGCCCTACATGGCGCCCTGTGTGCCCTTTGTACCTGTTTCAGCCATGCTGGTCAACATCTACCTCATGCTCAAACTGTCTGCCATCACCTGGATACGATTCTCTATCTGGTGCCTCGTGGGTAAGCCCCCACCTCACTGAATAACAGTTTGTCTTACATTTAGATTTGTGTCTTTTATTGCCAGATTTAAAGATAGGATCTGCGTGTAAATGTCATCCTAGATCAGGGGTGCCCAACCTTTTTTGAACCGAGAGCTACTTTAAAAGTTGCCAGTCTGCCGAGATCTACCAGTCCAAATAGAGAGGCGTAGCTAAAACTGACAGCCTACTACCGGGTAAATACACACTTCTACTTGTATAAAACTGACCTTTGTACGATTAATACCTCATAAAATACTGCAGATCCTTTATCTTACCTCTTTCTAATCTAAACACATACAAGTATTTAACTGAAGTGACACAACAGTGTTGTTGATACAGAGTTGGAGTTTATTCACACGTCACTACAGTGTGTAATGTTTTCAAGAAACATTGAACAGTGCTGCCACATATGACACAGGAAAAAAAGAAAAGACGCTGAACCCTTTCTTTGTCATTATATAAAAATAGTGTTGCTACAAAAGTATAAATTAGGCTTACTATTAAGACAACTCAGATCTGAAGCTACACAGGAATCTGCTGCCAAAGTGCAATAAAAAAGACACAATTAATAGAATCAAACCCTTTTTTTGTTGCATTTTAGTAGAGTATAAAAAGAAATGCCTTTAAAATAGGATGCAAGCAACACTAGTTTCTTAACCTGAATTGATAATAGACTATAATCAATTTAAGTTTGCATTCTTATACCATTTTGTACAATAATTATAATGAATAAGTTCAAACAAACTAAAATGTACAGCTGATTAATAACGGTATCTAACTTGAGTTTTTATTATATCAAAAACCTGTTGAAATGCTACTGTTGTTTTTACTGTCCCCAAAAAGCGCGTCGGCAGCCTCCAGGAATGCATCTTTCACAACTTCGCCGTCTTTGAAAGACTTCATGTGTTTCGCAAGAACGTGACTGACACGATAAGATGCTATGGTAGCAGCTTGCTCTTGTTGTTGGGCCTGGTGAAAATGGACTGCTGTGCATTTAGCTGTCCTTTCAGGCCCCTCCCCTTTTGGGAGCGTAGGGCGGGAATTCCGTCTCGTAGCGTTTGTGCACTGTTTTGAAATGCCGCTCCTAAATTACCCTTCTTCGATAAAGCCACGCTCGCATCGCAGATGAGACAGATGGAATTTGAATTGGAATAGATACAAAAATAATCATCCTCCCACTCGGAGTGAAAATTATATATTTTGGGCTTTTTTGCTTCTGCCATAATTGCGGTCTTGTGTGTGTGCGGACTGTCACTCCTGTTGACACGGACAACGTCAGCGAACTAGTGCCCACTGCCCACCAGCCACGCCCCGACACATGGGGTCATGCTGGCCAATCACAAAGCTTTGATGCGTTCAAATGCATTATTCTGGCACAGGAAGATTATGTTACAGGACATTAACGATAAAACAGTTGTTGTTCTATTTTTAGACACTTCTCGCGATCGACTGGGAATCTCCCGCGATCGACTGGTTGGGCACCCCTGTCCTAGATAGATGGAAACTCCCCATGTTATGATCGTAAACCATGGAGTGATACATTTCATTACTGTGTAGAGTGTTTGTTTTTCGATGGAAGAACAATGAAGTATCATTTCACTTTTATTTCCTGCCTCCATTGTATCTGTCTGTACATCTGTATTTATCTGTGTGTGTTTGTGTACGTGTGTGTGCATGTGAATGTTTTGGTTTGTGTGTAAATGCTCCCAGCATGCAGTTCAACTTACCATTGTGTTGCTTCTTTGTAGTTTTCAGAATATATGCAGTTTTTGTACAAACAGAATAACTGCTGTATTCTTCCAACTCACTGAATTGTTTTTACCACTTGATAGAGCATGTACTCTTTCTCTATGCTTTTACATTTGTGTATGACCTCCTACAATATTGCTCAAATCTCTGATTGTGTATGTATTTGTGAATATATGTTGATATGTGTGTCCCTTCAGGTGTTCTAATCTACTTTGGCTACGGCATGTGGAACAGCAAGCTGGAGAAAACGGCCCGAGAGAACGAGGTGCACGCCTCCACCTACCAGCGCTACGACCACGGTGTGGACGAAGGCTTCTGCGGCTTCGACGATGATTTCCTCCCGCCTACCGCTGACGCCTGGGGTGCGCAGGCGGGAGGTTCGGGACTCACCCCGCCCCCTGTGGCCAAGCCTGAAACTGACGGGTCGCCAGCGAAAGATGGAGGCGGGACCGTTGCCAAACAAAACCTCGCCGAGGAGGATCCGATGGATTTCTGAAGGGACTGACTCTGTGTTACCCTGAATGTACTGCCTTGTCTGCTGCCTGGGGAAAGGGAGGGGGAACAGTAGTGTGAACGCATGAATGATTGTGTGTGTGCGTGCGTGTGTGTGCATGCCTGCATGCATGTGTGTGTATTTGTTTGTGTGGCTAACCCTTGGGCTAGATAGTTTCTTGACAGTGGAACGACTTATTATTCAGTTTACTCAACCACGCTCCTCAGCTCACACAGCAAATGAGGACTTCAAGGTCAAATGTCTTGTCACACTCACTTGTTATTCACTGGAGTCCACCGCCTACCCAAAGTAAAGACAGATAGGAAAGTGTCGACGTTACTGAATACCTAGAAATGTACGGGATATAGGAGAGGAGAAGGTGGTGAGGGAGGGACAGATGAATCAGCACCTCTCTTCCTGTTTCAACAGAGACAGACAGGAAAGCTAGATGACAGAATGCCAAACCCAAACTACTTCCTATGAACAGGTCTGACTTTCTCAGCATGTTTCACAGGAAAACAGTTTCACATGCTCTCAAAAACACCAACAAATCATAAACGTGTATCTCTGTCCTCAATCGTTTCCCCTGACCCCTGATATCTAGCCCAGGGGATAGGAACTGGACTGGGAAGAGGGTGTTGGTGTTTTCTGTCACAAATAGTACTTGGACTTTGCTTGCAATAGTGCCTTCATCTTCTGTATGTGTATGTGAGTTTCTTATTATGTCTGTTTTCTACTTTAATTTTGCCTGTGTATGTGTGAGGGTGTATGTGCAAACCTTTTACATTGATGCTCATGACTGTGTGTGTGTAGATATTAAGTGAGGTTATTTTACCGTGTATGTGTAGGTATTTGTGTCGTTAAGTTCTTCCCAATTTTGACCCCAGCATGAAGCTCAAAATCAACCCGCCTGCCACATATCAGCTCATGGTGCAATATAACACAAACACACAGCTCATTGGTGTAACCTAAAAGAGGAGAGAGAAGAGGGAACACCGGTTGAATCCTAATGGACAACCTTCATGGTTTATTGTGATTAACGTCATATTTTTTTAAATTTGCGTCTCTCCACTGATGCAGTTCTTGCTTTTTCCTAGGGCTGGGAAGGAATTAATTTTCAGTTCATTCAATTCAGGAAATGGGTTTTATACGGAGCGTGCCGCTTTTCTCCTAGAGATGAGAAAAATATAGAGACTGTCGAAAAATGGTTATTATTGAGAAATGTGGGGATTTTTGATGAAAAGAGGGCAGTTTGAAATGTTTTGTAAGAGCAGGTGAGGGTCACTCTTTTTCTCTTCTCCCAGATTGTTCGTAAATTATGAATGAATTAAATTGTACTTTACAATTACATTTATATTTAATATTGGGGGACATTACATCAGATTTACTCTCTAAATCAGTGATTGCATTGTAAATACTTAGAGAAAAATGTGACACTTACTGAACTGATATATAATCCCTCCTCTTTCATCCCTCTCCCTTTCTGATCCCCTCTTTTGCTATTAAATATCATACATGTGTGTATTCTCTTCTTCCACCACCCCTCTGCTCTCCCAGCCCAACTCTTCCTCTTCCTCTTCATCTGTTTGCCACCTCACCGCTCTTGATATCCATCCGGCCATGTCAGCAGGGAGTTTCCACTTAGTCACAAGTGATGGAGCCGGGATTGCTTTTCAGTCAGGATGTGGATGCCAACCTGATGATACCTTAACTCCTGTTTGACCTCAGGGTGTCTGCTATCTCCCTTCTGATTTGTCAGAATTTACTCCTCTCCAACCCCTGGTCTGAACTAGTCTAAGTGAACCTCCCTTTTGACCCTCCCTGTTCATGTAGTGTTGAAGCCCCACTCCTGTCGTGTTACCTACACTTTTGCTGCACCCCGAAGAGATTTTGTGAAAATCAATCAAATCAAAAATGTTCCTGTAGAGCTCAGTGTGTAGGACATTTAAGCTTTAGCTGCCAGGGTTGGGGGTTTCATTCCATACTACGAATGTAAGCACTCATGGCACTGTAAGGGATTTTGGCACACACCAAAAAATAGCATACAGTTATGTTATTATGCTGAGGGCCGGGGCACTCCTACAAAAGCTGCTGTATGCCCAAATGGTCCTTCTTGTACCTTTTCTTCTTGCCCCCTGTTGCTGCATATGTCCCTTCCTGGGAAGCCTTATTTGTCTAATGCACTAAATCTAAGGATGCCACGCTAAACCCCACCCTACCTCTGCTACTCCCACATCTATCCTCACTCAGAAAAAATAGTTTATTTTATGTATTGAAAGCCCTTTGGTGTCGTCCTTTGAAATTATTGCAATACCCGTACCCAAAAAACTGCCCATTGTTCCGAGGAATTACACTTTTATTGGATGATTCTGCAGCTTTCTAATAAAGGAAGTTGTGAGTGTTTCCGTTATGTAGTGGGACATTAGGATGATGAGGTTGTAGCGGTGCCCATCAGAGACCAATCATGGCCGTGCTAACATTAAGCTCATGTCTAGTGTTTGCTTTCTAGAAAGGTGGGTGGTATAGTGACTTGGACGGTGTTTACATTCTACAATGGTGTATATTTTACAAACTCAATTCAACTACATGTTGGCCAACAACACGCATCAGTATTTCATGTACTGTAGGGACCTTCATGTAGCGAAATAAACATTTATGGAAAACAAAATAAAAAAGTATATACTTCTTTTTGGTGTCTTGTCAAAATTGAGAGGATAAGACTGCGTTTTGGGGGACTTGGACTCATGACTAGTATTTTTGAAATTGTTGCTATAGCTCTTAGTAATACAATTGTAATGCCTTTCCGAAGTCATTTGTTATACAGTAGTACCCTATTCAACCTAAAGTTACTGTAGTGTAGACAGTTAGGAAGGACATTGAGGAAGAGAATGTTATGTGAATGTAGTTTATATTTTGGCACAAAGAAACATCAAGCTCAGTACAGCAGGGCAGTCGGGAGTTGTCCCAAATACCAAGGTCTTGCAGAATTGTCCAATATTAAAGTTTTTTTCCGGGGTTGCAAAAAAACAGCACATCCTTAAACATTCACACACTTTATCTCACACAAGCATTTATTAGATTATATTGAACTATTCCCTCCACCCAGATCACCTCATATCAGCTAAAACAATCCAGATGTTTTCATTCATAGCTCAAATACGTGTTCAGCCAAAACAAGGCGGTAAATACAGCCTGACACTTCGACACTGTACTGTACAGTCGACCTACCATAGCCTATTACAGGCTGTGTGTGTGTATGCAAGTGTGAGAATGCATGTACAGTGTGTGTACGTGTGTGATCTATGCCTGCGCCTCAACGTGACCCTGTGGTGAATGTGTAGCATGCTTTCATGCATGAGGCTCTGACCGTAAATGTTGTTCCTGCATGTGGTGACTGAGCGCTGCGAGACATAATACAACACTAAACCAAAACAAACGCAGGCCTACTTCTTACACCTGGGAACGCTGGCCTCTCTGCTCTGAGAAGATTTAACAGGTGTAATTCAAGCAAAGCAGCTTCAAACACCTCATTGTTCTAAACTCTTACCAGTGAGTGAACTGAATGCTGTTGAATACAATGCAGACTCCTATGATTTAGATTCAGATTCAAACCCAGACCGTTTCTTTACTGTATTTTACAATTTGAATAGTACCGGTTTAGAAGATTACTTTCTGGATTCTCTCCTATTTCTTTAAGCTCACACAGTAATATTCTCACATAGAAATTGGAACCGGGGCTCCTCCTGACAAGGGGTGTGACAATGACTCCTCTCTCACCCTCCCTTACAGTATGCCTACTTCCTGTAAATCCCTTTTCTTAACCAAAACCTCTACAAACCAAAGTCCACCATTTTTTTTTTACTGTTTCTTCAAAGTAAACACTTAAGATACAAAAGAGATTCAGTTTGCTAAGTATTAGTCTAGATTTAATTTACTACAGCGGATCAGTTTGTCCAAAGGTTATAAAAAACATTAAAAAACGTATTTTTCTACAACTCTTTCCCATTCACAGGTCCTCCTCGAGTAGGTGTGCACAACAAAAGCTGGGTATGGTTATCAATGTCAGCGTTCACCTTCTCCATTTGTGTTAAGTCATAAGGAGGCCTGGGAGAAACTGCTACGATATATTTTTAACAAGTGTAGTCTTAATCCCTTACCTTCAAGGGTTTGGACAAATGGTTTCTTTTGACGTCAATAGGAACGTAGATTAGAAGGTTTGGAAATACTACAGAAAACATGCAGAAACTATTTTAATACAATCCAATTTTGCCACCATTGATTTGAAAGTCAGCTATTATTTGTTTATTTTGTCTCGGAGAAGGAGTGCCATGTTCTTCTTGTGCTCTGTGTTCGCTGTGGCCAAGTGTCGACTCGGTGTGTGTCAGACCGTTGAGGTTGGCTTTTCTTGCAAACAAATAGATATTCCTTTACTCTTCTGTATATTTTGTCACAAATCTGTATAATGTAGTTGTTCTTTATGTAATTTTTGTAATGGTTTCTTCCATATGTGTGGTTATTGCTCCTGGTTGCACTGTTTTTTGCTGAGTTGTTATTGCTTCCATGCAACAATGAAAGCTATTTATTGCAAATACAAAGAGGCTTGCTCATTTTTTGAAGGTTTTCTGTGCTTATAATTACAATGACAATACATGATATACAATGACATAATAAATCACTCATATTACTGACAGCAGACCAGCTAGACCAGGGCTAGACTTGAAAGAAAAAGAGACGGACAGTCAAAAACAGTACAAGCTAACATTAGCCCATTAGCATCAATCAATCAATCAATCAATCAATCAATGTTTATTTATATAGCCCAATATCACACATGTTACATTTGTCTCAGTGGACTTCACAGTTTGTACAGAATATCAGTATGACAATACAACACCCTCTGTCCTTAGACCCTCACATCGTACAAGGAAAAACTTCCAGAGAAAACCCACAGTTTAAAGGGAACATGGGAGAAACCTCAGGGAGAGCAACAGAGGAGGGATCCCTCTCCCAGGACGGACAGACGTGCAATAGATGCCGTGTGTAAATTGAAAAGATAATACATTTGCAACATAGGTAGTCCAGATGTTTGGAAATGCATGTGTGTATAATAAGAAGATGAATCCACGAGGATGTCAGCAATCCTGTGGGAGCCATCAGTGAAGTAGTATGGTGAGAGTCTGGCAGGACCGCAGAGACAGGTTCAGCCACGACTCGAAGTCCAGGACTCTGATCCAGTGCTCAGGATAGAGGATCCAGGACACACGACCACAGCAACAGGATTAGCCTCGACTCAGGATCCCGGCGTATAGATGGACACAAAAAGAGATTTGGGGGAAGCTGGGTTAATCGGAACATGAGAGTACACAGGTACAGACAGACAGAGTAAGGTGCCCCCCTCAACAGTCCAAGCCTATAGCAGCTAAACTAACGTGTCTACATACATGCACTCCCTTAGGATAGGTTGAGGGAAAAGGGTAGCAAGTAAGAAGTAGGAAACAGAGGTGGAGAGGCACACAGGGAGGAAGGTCCCCATTGGAACCTGAATTTGTCAGAGGTAGGAGTGGGTCAGTGACTACGTTCCACACTCCCCGGCCAGGCTAGGCGTTCTCTGCAACCTGTTACCCTCTAATAAACCTTGAGAGGTCAGAGAGGGGAAAGGTTTGGATAAAGTTTTAAATATAAGATCTAAGTTTTTAGGATTTAAGTGAAAGAGTAAGAACTAAAATGTATAGGTGAAGAGCTACAACGTATCTACGTCAATGCACTCTTATTAGACTATTTTATTTTATCACTATTAGCTTTATCAAAAAGGAGGGTCTTAAGCGCACTCTTAAAAACGGATAGGGTGTCTGCCGCCCGAACACAAACTGGAAGCTGATTCCACAAATGTGGAGCTTGATAAGAAAAGGCTCTGGCTCCCATTGTACTTTTAGAGACTCTAGGAACAACCAACAACGCTGCATTCTTGGAACGCAATGCCCTAGTAGAACAGTAGGGTATAATGAGTTCTTTAAGCATCTTCCACTTTGGTTGGTGCTCAAGCTAGTTACCTTCCTGAGCCAGCTAGCTTGGAGAGGTCATGCTACTGAGCCCAAGTATGTTCCTACTAGCTTGCTAACATCCTTGCAATTATACGATAATACTTTAATGGTCAGATGAAGTCTGAAATGTTTCAGCCCTGTTTCCAAAGTGATGATTCTCTGTCTGTTACTTTAGATGAAAATAAGGAGCCCCTCCCCACGCCCCTCTGAGAGAGATTTGGTTGAAAAGAACACAATGGTGCTCTAGGAGGAGATTCAGGTGATAAGGTGGGGGGGGGCAAACAATCTTTATGACGTCATAAAGTGGCCAAAATCTGATCAGCTCATTTTCAGACAGGTTTTTATAGAAATGGATCAGGACAAAAAGAGAGAGAATCTTTTTTTCCTGAAACTTCCAGAATCTCTTTCTACAGAGGGGACACATGTTGATGTGGAAGAGACATGAAGAAGAGGGGACACATGTTGATGTAGAAGAGACATGAAAAAGTGGATTTTGCATAACAGGTGGCCTTTAAAACAAAGTGTGTATCCCAGATTCGTTGGTTTAAAAGCATGATAGACATTCAAGCCAAAGGATTCTTTCTACACTACACTGATCAACAGGTGGCAGTCACATGTCATGAAAGGCAATAAGGAAGACAACAGGCAAGTAAACATGGATTCTAACAAAACAGGGTTCAAACTATTAAGAAAAGTTGTGCAAATGCTTTATGAGGAATGAAATGCATTCAACCATTTTGATGGACCTCAATGTCCATGAAATACTCAGCAGAGCACCTTCAATATTATTGTCTGGCCTTTTACAAAAGCTTCAAGTTGTTCACTGCATCTTTCTCAGTCAAATTTGCACGGTCAAACCATAGCCTTAACACAATTATTTCATGGATGGTATAACATCCCTTTGAGTTAAGCAGCACAGTTATTGTACAATTATGTTAACTGAAAGTGAAAGCTGTGATGTCTTTCACTCAGAACAGTGATTTATGTTGATTCTTCACAAAACTACAAATTCTTACGGTACGTCCACACAGCAGCTTTAGACGCTTCTCTGCCCATTGACTTTGAATGGGAATGACGTCACTTTGCCTCGCTTTTCGCCGAACTGCATTGTGGGGGAGCGAAGCGAAGATTTCCAGGATTTCCAGGATTCAAAAGTTGAGCAATGTTCAACTTTTGAAGCTGAGCTGGAAGCGTCAGCCAATTAAATCCCGTTTATGCAAATCTGACAGTAGAAACGCTAGCCAATCAAACCGCGTGTAAGCAGGGAGAGCCAGACCGCAGTTCATTTCCTCATATTCCAAACGAGCAATTACGGTAGCAAATCACCCGGTTCTTTACGACCAGAACTATTAACGGGATACAAATCCCCAAGCTTTCAGACACGCCCAGCTCCAAGATGTTCAAGATGTGTTCAAAGCTGCTGTGTGGACGTACCGTTAGAGCAAAAAAACCCTATTTGTCCAGCGGCACTGTAGCTTCAATAAACCAGAACACAACACATGAGTTTTTATCAGAGGGCTCGACTCTCCCTCTCTCAACTGTAAAAAAAACTAGCTGTATTCCTCTAACATGATTGCTATGCTTTTCTCTTCTCACCTTCCACACATCCGGAGGGGAGACGGTCATGGGAGTTATCTGGGTGTTGATAAACGGTATTCTGGGAAATGAAACAGAAATGTACACCGAAGTAGAAATACACAAGTCAGATGGAAGGACTGTGGATTCAGAAAAGTAAAATACTTAATCAAAACATAATTGCTGGAAAGGAATATCACAGAGTAGTGTTTGTGTATGATAATGTCCTGAATCTTTGTTCAAACTTGAGTCAACAATAAAACATATCGGTAGATAGAAACTAAAGATAGCCCCTTTTTAGCATAGCGTATAATAACAGCGCCAGTCTCTTACAGTAATATAGGACCGCTTGGTTAGCCACTATCCTTCCCCTGGCTTCCTGTGGACGGGATGGCTGTGTGCCTCGAACAGCATGACATTTCAGAGTATACACACACACCGACATGATCGCAATCCTGATACATTTTCAGGAATGATGTGCAGAAAGGAAAGACGGCTGTGTCTGAAGATAAGCTGAGGACAAAGAGAAGAGATAGCAAATATTGTTTTTAAAAGTATCATGAAATATCTAGGATTTGACTCAGCGACCTTGATATGAACAAAGGAGCACAAAGTAAACCACACACTGGACACAATTATATTTCTTTGTTGCTGTGTGTGTGTGTTGGGGTTAGCAGGGGAGGGCTGGTACAGTGTGTATCGCTGAGTGTCCTAGACAGATTCCCCTGTGCTGACCTGACTCGAGGTCACTGAGTCTCATTACAGATATGGTGCATGCATAACCATTCATGTTCTTCTCATTGTTCTCAGCTTATATTCACACACACAGGGACACATATACCAAACACAGCAGGGCAGTGATTGCTGTATCACACACACACACACACACACACACACACACACACACACACACACACACACACACACACACACACAACGCTAACTTACTGTATCATGTTTTTATTTAATATTAACAACCAGATATGAATGAAAACTGGGGTTAGAACATCTTATCGACTCAGCGTGACACACTCAAGACAAAGGCACTTTTAATCACTTTGTCTTTATTATAGAAAATCAAAGAAAAGCACATCAATAAAACAATAAATAACCAACTAATACTGCTTCTGCATGGATCTGAGTTTTCCATTACTGTTCAGAGCACGTTTGTTTAATTAAACATTCAAGTCATCACATTCCTTCAAGAGAAGCTAATACCTCTAAAGTAATACTGATATGTGTTGGTGCACACAGACATTCTTTCAGCTACAGACCTGTTCTATATACAGATGTTTGATGGAAATATAATTATACGGTTGAAAGGTAGGCTTTTTGGTCTTTCACTCACTGTTATTCAAATATAAAAAGTTAGTCACATTAGAATATGTAAGCATTGGGTTATAAAAAACTACTAAGATGGGTGAGGAATTAACAAAAGATAAGGTTTTACACTCTCTTATAAGTCATTTTTGCCAAGTCAGTGCACATATTAAGGCTCCGATACAGATTGCTGGCTACATGCTGTGCTATGTATGTCGCCTTCATCCTGCAGAGGCTGGGAAAAACAGAGCTGTGTTTTTTAATCAAGTCGGTCAGTCAGGAGTTGTACAATACTGTCAAAGAAAAATCTATAATGTTACTGAACACATTTTCAAATACAAACGTAATACTGTCATACCCTGCTCTTATCAAAACAACAGACCATGAAACCATCAAACAAGGGAAACACACATTATACTTCATCTGTAGGAGGATCTAAATAGAAAAATATAAGAAATGTAGAAGGTCAATATCTCAGCCCTTAATGTCTTAGGTGATTGGGACCTCAGGCTTCGGTGCACACAGGAGCTTGTAGAACTATTTAACAGCAGGGAGAGTCCTCACCACGCCTAACACGAGGAGGCGGAGAGGTGACCGCTGTGATGCAAACACAAAACAGTCTTTGTGTATGTGTGAATGTCTCTTTCATGTATGCTTCATTCAAGACTTGTGTATTTTTCTTGAACGTGAATGTGTGTGTTTATGTTCTTCTATGCCTGTAACTGTGATCGTATGTCTGTGCTTGTGTAAATGTATCTATACATAAACTACAGTCCCCTAGGCGTCCTCTTCAGAAATCTCTGCCCTCTCAGACGTGGGCGCTCTTGGCGTGATTGGTGGAGGCTGCTGCTGGCGGGTTGCCACCGCCTTGTTTGGAGTAGTAGAAACGATTGTTTTCCCTGGTAGGAGCGAGATGAGGAGGAGGACTCTGAGGAGCAGCAGGTGAGAATGCACCCGCCCAGCAGGGAGAAGATAGAGCCCACCCATCCGGTGTAGAGGGAGAAGCCGAATGACATGAGGCCATGCTGCTGGTGAGCGCCGATGGGGAACCAGACTGTGGATATCAAACCGCAAAGTGCTGAGGAGAAACACACAGAAGCATATTACATTTCATTACAAGACATTTTAGTTACATTGAAAATATACAAAAAGGGATTTATTCCGAGTGCAGTTAAATGGGGAATGCAAAGAAGTTATACAACACACACAAACACTTTCTATCATTAAATTATCACTTCACAAAAGAGGCGGAGCATTTGAAATCTGAATGTAAAAGCTTGTAACTAAATGATGCTGCTGAATGCTGTACGTATACACACGTCTTCCATCAACACACAGTGCTATCTTTGCAGGGCAATGATAATAAATAATACAATTAGGGATGCAAAATGGTGCATCTAAATCCTGCCTTTACACAAACATCCTGTAGCATCATCATGACAAAAATACAGACAATAAAATGTTAGTGAATTAAGGTGGTGCAAAAGTATAACGGCACCAATTCTGAATTACTGCGACCAGGGCTAGTTATTTAACTCTCACACTAGCCCTGGTCACGGTTATTAAACTGTGGAACTATTGCAGTTTTGTAATCATTTATTCTTTAAACACAACACATGGGGATGTCAGATTGGAAGAAAGAATGTGTGAAATAATATTAGCTAGCAACAAGACTTATTGGTGTTACGTACGCTTTGCCTTGAACTACAGAGGAGAGGCAGGATCTAAGACTTGTACACCCTTGGTATATGTTGGATGTTTGCCAGTATGCAACCAAGAAAGGGCAATAACCAAATCCACGGTGGACTGAAGTCTTTCCAACTGCTGCTTCAGAGGACACAGTTTGCAAAAGTAATTAGAGTTGGAATTAAAATAATTGCTAGTGGGATGATTTTGTTGCCAGTATGGTTGGCAGTATGGTTGGTTGATTTGTGCAACAAGCGTTCAAACACACAAACAAATCCTCCCTGATGTAAAAATGTTCCCAGTGACAAAAATACATATTAACTAAGTCAGGTTTATATTTTCCTATGCACGTAATGGTGATGTTTGAAAGTGGAGAATTCATATGACAGACACAGGTGTTCAAATTCATTTAACGGATGTAGGCGTTGGAAAACTTCAGCAGGACCAATCAAATATATAGTCAACTGGACAATTCAGGAAATCAGTTTCCATGTGTGTTAGGACAAAGGCAGGGTGTGGATGAGAGTAGGTGGAGGAGAGGAATGTGAGAGGATCTGGGGGAGGGTTCAATGAAACAGCAACATATAATGTGTGTGAGCCCATCTGTGTGCACCCTTGGGAGGAAGTCAGTCATATTCTCTGCTCTCAGCAGCTTGTAAGCATTTGAGGTGGGGTTAAAAGAGGTCACAGGCAGCAAGGTTAGACAGGATCCTAATGTGTGCCTGCCAGCGTTAAACAATTCCCCCTGCTCTGAATGACTCTATATTTTGTCTGACTGTGACATTCCATCTTCATCCAGTACTGTGAATAAAGTAAAGTTGAGTCTCTTACCGACTATGAGAACAAGCACTCCTCCCAGGATGATGCGTTTGTTCTTGGAGGCCTGGGGTTCATTTCCGAGGCTGATGCAGGGCATGGACATGAGGATCATAACCAGAGCTGGGAGACCCAGGATCGAACCAGTGATCATCAGGGCACGAGCCGTCTGGATGTAGGCTTTAAAAACACATATAAAATGGCTGTCAAAAAAATGTCTTCATATCACAGAGTTAAGATTGTGGGTATTGTTTCATGTGAGGTAGGAAAATAAGAAACATAGTGGGGAAAAAACGTGTAAATAAACTGTATAATTCCAGCTGAGAAAAATAAATACATCTTAATGTGTCTAAATGATTAAAAAAACACATTGGTTTGGGGGGATGCACACAGAACTATGTCTACCTGGCAGGTCCAGGATCTGCGTCAGGGCGATGCAGTGGTAGAGTCCAGTGGAGATGACACAGTCCGCCCAGGGTCCTTTGGCTTCCAGCTCATCCATCTTCTTGCATGTGTTCAACCCGTATTTACACATAATCACCCAGTCATTGGTGGCTGTTGCGATCACGATGCACAGCCAGCCGATGCAGGTGATGAGAAATCCGCTCAGTTGAAGACAAGAGTTTGCCATGGCACAAAGTGTGCGTAAAGACCACTTTTCCCACGTCAAAAACCGTTAGAAACCGTAGAAATGCAGTTGAGTTATTAAAGAAATTAACTGATTTTAGAAGTGATATTCCACAAGTTAATCCAGTGTCAAAGTTTACTTTCCCCCTCGCAGTTCAGTTAGTCCATCAATGGAGCTGTGGTGCGCACTTCAGAAGAATGAAGCTCTCTCATCATGGTTTTATAGGGGAGAGTTTATGAAGGGAAAAACTTCTCTAAAAGTGACAACCAATCAGAAACTTAGATAGGGATTTTGTTTTCAAGTTAGAAAATAACACACCCCACCTTATTTCCCTGCTCTGCCCCTTCATTGCCTCTAATGATAAAACCCAGCTGCAGGGTGGACTCACTGTGTTGGAGCTGAGGAGATGTAACCTAAACTCTGCTGCCATCTACTGGCCATTTTATAAAGGCCTATCACACATCTGTATTATACCCACACAATACTACATTTGGATCCCTAAAGAAGCAGCGCTGGGAATATTTAACAGGGGCGGAAGTAACGAATACCATTACGATCTATTGTAGTTACTTCAACCAACTATTTTGTGTATTTTTTCAGACCTTTTCTTGCACTTAAGTATTTTTACCTCAATATATGTATTGTACTTCGCCACATTTCAAGACAGTTACCGAGTAAAAACAAAAGTCACGTGAAAAAGTCATGTAGTAAGAAAGGTGGTAGGTGACTTCACTCTGGTGGGGGTGTTTGAAGTGACCACCTTCAGGGGATCTTTGGGGGGCGGTGACGTAGGATGCAATGCAAGAACATTTACTAATGAAATTATACGGGTAGGCCTATAGGTTTTAGGAAGAATTAGCATGAAGTGGTTCTCATCATAAGGGAAACGAGACTTGCACCAGGTTTAAAGGTATTTTATTTAAATGATGCACCACCCGCTGGGCTTGTTTAGCGACTTAAATCGAGCACACCCACAGAGCAACAGGTGGACGCTGGATCTGGCAAAAATGCTAAACGTATAACAACGCTTCACCTACAATGCTCATGTTGGATCCTCCAGATGTGACTTCCACATGTGCACAGGAACTTCCACTTTCAGTCAGGTGTGTGACGATTTTGTGCTGATCTGAAACTAATAGCCTACTGGATATAAAGCCGAGCCTCATTCAGCTCTAAATGTTTGACAAGATTGAGGAACACAGTGGCCCAAGAGAGCCCGAGTGCTCTGCTATTCTGCGACAGAGAGGCTAAGAGTCTTAGCCTAAGACTACTCGGTGATTTCAGAATGAATGAAACCATAAACAAATCACGGAGGACTTCGCCATGTATGAGACTCCAGCCTGGTGAGTAGGCCTACAACACACATGTTACTCAAAAGCTGAGCAGCTGTTTTTGCAAGCTGTTGCGCCTCCTGCTTTAAAACACATGAATAATGACTCTATATAATCATATGTAAGGGATAATGTGCAGCGAGCGGTCAATATGGGGAAAAGAACACCGACAGATTGCAGGTTGAAAAAATCCTCAGCTCAGAGCTCGGCAGAGTCTGCACCTGGCTCGCCGATAATAAATTATCATTACACCTGGGTAAAACAGAGTCCATTCTCTTCGGTTCGAAACATAATCTCAGCAAATCCGACGCCTTCTCAGTTGCAGTGGGTGACATTATTGTCACAAGTAAGAAGGAAATTACATACCTAGGATCTATTCTTGAGGCAAACCTCTCCTGTGACAAAATGGCATCAAATGTAGTCAATCAAAGAACTAGATTCCTATACCGGATCTCCTCTCTGGTAAACAAAAACACCCTGAAAACTCTGGCAGGAGCCCTCATTCAAGGGTACTATGACTATGCTTGCACGTCATGGTACCATAGCACCTCCAAGGCGCTAAAAATAAAACTTCAAACATCGCAAAATAAACTGGTCAGACTACTGCTTGACCTTTCATCTAGAACCCACCTCACCTCTGCCCACTTTGACAACCTAGGATGGCTTAGAGTAGACGACAGAGTACAGCTTCTTGCAATGGGCCTGGTCTACAAGATCCACTACACCTCTATGGTACCCATGTACATGTCAAAGTTCTTCCCAAAGGTCAGTGAATACCATGATCATAACACCAGAGGGAGCTCCACAAATCATGTGAAACCCAGATTTGGCACAAAAAAGGGAGAATACACGTTTCGCAATTATGCCACATCAAGGTGGAACGCTCTTCCCACAACTGTAAAGGCAAGTAAAACTATACTTACCTTCAAAGCCTCTCTTAAAGAGCACCTTTCGTGGGAGAGCATTGCAAAACTGGCCCCGGTAATGGTACAAATCTCAACCTGTCGTACATTGGACAGCTTCCCCCCCCCCCCCCCATCTATGTATATACTCGCATTTTAGACTCTGTTACTAACTGTATATCTGTAGACTTGGTATGTCTTAAATGTCCGGTTAGGATGTATTAGAACTAGGGCTGTCAGTCGATTAAAATATTTAATCGCATGATTGTCCATAGTTAATCAATCAATCAATCAATCAATCAATCAATCAAACAGGCTGATCAGGAGCCCGATGCGAAGCGGAGGGATCTCGATCGGCATGAAGGCACATTATCCAATGTGCAATGTGCACATTATCCCGCTTATTACATGGCGACATTCTCGACAAAGTAACGACATGACTCCCAATATTAATTGAAATGCTTTTATGGATTTAGAAAATGATTTTATTGATTTAAAAAATAATTGTGTATTGATTTAAATTGACATCATTATGCATCCGCTAAGAAAAATAGTCCGTTGTTACTGTTTGAACTAACGTAGCAACGGCAGGAACTGCTTCGATAGTGTTTTTGAGGAGATTTTTGATTACAGATTTGAAAACATTGTTGCTTGCTTTAAAAGTAGCACAATTCATTATGTGAACCTTGGAAAGTATCTAGATATCCCTGCCCTAATGCCAAAGTAACTGGCAACTGAATATGTGTCGCCGTTTGATGTCTATGTCTGGACCGCTGCGTAAAAAGGAGGATTTCTGCCCCATTACTTCTCTTCTTACTTTACTTCTATAAGAATAAAACACGGTGGACGGAGATCTCTTTTTCTCCCTGCTGCAGCCTAGCAGCTGATCTCAGAGCAGCTCCCCTCTCCTGCAGGGGGGCGTGGTCAGCTGCAGCTCACAGAATCAGCCTCCTGCAAAAACAGCACTGGAAAGAGCAAATAGAGCGAAAGGAGGGATGGCTAAAATGCAGGATCTTTTTTGTATTTTGAAAAAAAAACTATAATTATATACTTTATATAGGTATGGCCCTACACTATATTGTTCAAATATAGCATGATAGGTGTCCTTTAAATTTGTTTTTGTGCACCATTTGCTGTTTCTTTGGTTGATTGCTAGACATTTCTGTGTATTTTACTGAGTTTTTCTATTTTTGGTCAATTCCTTAAAGCTGGAGATGCTTTTTGTTTTGTTCTAAGCATAGGCTGGAAATGTCCTTCGCACTATTTATATTTGTGTGTGTACTGTTGTTTTGCAGGCCCATATCTACCAGTGGTTGAAAGTACTTAATCACAATGTTGAGTTACGTACTTTACTTGAGTGTTTCCATTGAGTCCTACGTTACCCTTCTACTCTACTACATTTAAAAGGGAAATAATGTATTCTACTCCAGGACATTTATTTGAAAGCTTTTCAGATTAACGGCCCGTCCACACAGCGGCGTGCGTTGAAGCTTCCAACACTTCTGCCCATTCACTTTGAATGGGGTGACGTCACTTTTAGCCGAACTGCATTTTGGGAAGCGACGTGGAGCGTTGCTGGCGTTGCTGGCTTCAAAAGTTGAGCAATGTTCAACTTTTGCCAATCGAATCATATGCCAGTACAAGCTCTAGCCAATCAAACCGCGTGCTTGTGTGTCTGGGGCGGGAGATTCATGTGATTGGTTGTTGGTCGAGTGTCAGACACGCCCGCCGGCAAGCGTCAACGCACGCCGCTGTGTGGACGGGCCGTAAGAGTGCGTTGAAGACCTACATTTTTAACAAAGCCTTCCGTTAGAGCTGGCATTTGATGTTATTCATTTTATTTTTATTTCTATGGTTAATTTGAATGTTTTATGTATTTGTATTGTCTTTTGTTGTATTTTATTTTGTTGTATTTCTATTTGTATTCCACGCACTATCTTGTCTTCTCATTTTGCTGTAACTCCATACAATGTTGTTGTTTGTTTTAGATAGGGGATTTAGCTTTTTTAAAAACGATATACTTTAGACATATTGCGTCTCTTAAGATAGACCAAGTGGAATAATTGCTTGAGGTGAAAAAAGGTAAAGTTATAAAATATGAATATTTACGTTAAAATGTATTTACAGCTTAATCCAACAAATTAAAAGATAATGTCATTTATATGAGATAATCTATTCCTATATGGAGGCAATTTTTAAGTACATGTTGCTGGTAATACTTCTGTACTTTTGCTTTAGTAAGAAATTGAATGTGAGAGTTTTACTTGTCCTGGTACTTTTACCCACGTACAGGATGGGAATACTCTTTCCACCACTGCTTTCTACAGTCTATAGCAGTGGTTCTCAAACTTTTTTCAATAATGTACGCCCTTTGAAATTTTTTTTCCGCCAAGTACCCCCTGATCAGCGCAAAAACAATGGTTATGGAAAAAATGCCTATATAAAGAGGTACAGTCCAGCGATGCACCATCAGTGTCTGATTCATTAAAACAACAACAGTAACTGAGAAACACTTAAATGCTACATTTCAAATGTTTACAATCCATCACTAAATTCATGGCAAACCAATTCTAACATCATGCAATAACACTAAGACGACATTAGTTGCATTGAACTGATCTTTTTAATAAGTTGTATGATGTATTCTATAACACATAGGTTTGAGCAAGCTCTCTGATTGGTCAATAGGCGTGTTTGATTCCACGATCAAACAACGGTCAAATAGAACGTGCCTAATCACAAAGTATCCAGGGGCCTACACACGCCACTAGCCTACCGGAACTACTTCCATGAGCCTACATAGTGTGGTTTCCATAGCGACGTTTAGCGACACACAGCCGTTACACGGTTATACATTGTCTCTCGTTGGAAATCGGTAGCTACAAAATGTCAGAAGCACCTGCATACAGTGGCTGGCGGAGGCAGGGTTGGAGGCCAGAGAAATCATGTCCGTTAGCGGACATAAAAACGAGTCATCGCTTCGCAGCTACTGGGCTCCATCTCTAGACAACAGAAAGATGTGGAGCAACGCGCTTTTTGCCGGTCCGGGACACGCCATGAAACGGCCACTGGAGGAAAGCTCTTCCTATAACGTAGTCCTACCCGTGAACACCACAGCACCACCTGCAAAAAAGTCTGGCATGGAGTTCATGGAGAGCTGTTTCAAGAAGTGCACTTTTAATGGCAGCATGAACATCCACCTTCATTCTGAACCCAAAATGTTTCAGCACCACGGAGCCTGATTTGATTTGTTCCGCTAATCCCACACAGTGATTACTCAGATATTTAAATAGCCTAATTCAATAAATTGTTTTCAATAAATTGTTTTCAATAAATTGGTTAATAATATATTATTTACTATAATTATATCAATAACTGTAAGCGGGGTAGCAGGAGTGTTCGATCGGCTATCGTTACCGTGGGAACTACTTTCAGGAACTACTTTCTGACGGAGATTAACTCAAGCAGAAAGCGTAGGTTTGGGAGCAAATTAGCCCACATTATGACATTATTTTACGATATTGTTGATTACAATGATAGTTTGTGTTATAGAATCGCAATCATACACTTGAGGCCGTTCTTGAACGTCATTATTGTCATTACGTCATTATTACTCCCGTACAGGCGTACGGACCTCGGCGCAAGCGCCTCGGTCCTGCCGCAGTACTGTCGTACCAATAATGACGTTCAAGAACGGCCTCTCGTGTATGATTGCTTAAGTGAAACATGGGCTCGTGCTTCACTGAGGACCTGTGTCATTCTGACATGAGGCAACTGCAGTTATTACACTTCGCGTTTTGAAACATGTGTAACTCTGTTAATACAAAACCCACACTGCTCAAACTTCCTTACTTTTCCTAAAATGAGTATATTTATTTATTTATTTATTTTGGGGCGTGGGGAATGAAGAGAAAAAGATACATGAGCATTTTATGAGCATGGGATTTTGACCCCTCATAGCATAATGCTAGGGTTAGTGTTAGGGTTAATGCTATACTTTGCGGCCACACGCCGTTGCCAAGCAACGCTTATTGTTTAGGTCCTTTGAAAAGCAGGCAGTCATATCATTAACTAGAACTAGCTAGATCTGATAGATTTGGACATAAACGCGAGTGAAGTCTAACCGGACGAGAGAGAGAGATCAGATCAGCTGCTGCTGACGGAGAACACGCAGCTCTGCATGATCACAGCTCCTCCGCTGTGACGGACCGTTGAGCGGAGCAAAATACACTAAGAGTTAGACCTAACACACTTAGCTATTTCATCTACTCTGGAACTAGCTAAACTAGTTATACATATATGTATTCTTTACTGTCGGTCACTTATTACAGGTTCAGCGAGCTGCACGAGCCTGACGAGCTGTCAGGAGAGGGAGAGGAAAAGAGAGCACCCCGTTTATTGTTCCCATTTTATTATCCAGAATTACTGTAAACCTTTGAATAAAGTATTTAATCTATTATTAGTAGTTTGTTTAAATGCATTAATTACCTTTTTTTTCATTAACATAAAATAAGTATCACGTACCCCCTGCAGTACTCCAACGTACCCCTAGGGGTCTGCGTACCCCCATTTGAGAACCACTGGTCTATACTGTATAGTCCCTACATTTTTGATTGCTCCATACTAAAAATGACCAACAGAGGGCGTCCCAGCCCAGCACTGCTCTGTAGTTGATATTCTGGTATAGGACACAGTGTTTCCTTCCTCCTGTTAATGCCGATGGAGTTAAGTAAGTCCTCCATCACTCACATCAGTCCAGTGATATGGCGGCAGCATAGCAATCAGTCTGAGAGAAACAGAGACACACTTCAGGGTTCCACAAGGTCATCGAGTGGAGAGGCATGTTTGTCCCACTTCTTTGCTTTATCCAAGTTTGATTAAATATGATTCTGATGAGGCATGCCTTGATTGAATATCTAACTGAGTCTGTTTTGTTTAGATGAAAATCTGATATCCAAAAGGCAATATTAATCTGATTGTCGCTGTCAGAGATTTGAGATCATTGCAATTTGCCTGGAGAGTGCCTGCAATTTCTCACTCCGGCAGTGTTTCCTAACAGTATAACTCTACCGTACCTTTCAAAATCCAACGTGGGCTGCATATTTATGTTTTTTTTATTCAACCAGCTGCACTGAGTTCGATAGGAAAAAGCTAAATATTACAAATTATCTGCTGACAAAACAAGAGTTGCAGCCAGAAGTTTTGCAGTGATGACACATGTATCTTTACACATGCTCAATATTTCCACCAGCTGTGTCTATGCCTTGCACTGAAGATGAGCAATTATGGCTACTCTAGTGTGGATTTGTTTTCGGGAGATAATGAATCCAGCATGGCTTCGTTATCTTTTAAAAGACAAGTTATTCTAAATCAAAAATGTACTTTTTATGACACAAGATGACTTATATTCATGTCAGCTGCATACATGGAGAGCTGCAGGCACTTACTGGAGTTTAGGCAATTAGAAAGCTCGTTCAGCCGCCCCGACGCGGCTCCGGTCAGACCCTCTGGCCCTCACACCAGCCGCCTGACACCCGGCATGGGGGATCATTAGCTGTCTTTCTCTTGTCATTGCAAATGGCTGCTTTTACTCATGGTCTACTGGTTATTCATGTTTGCATGTGTGCTGTGTTAACTGTCTAAGTAACCAAAATGCAAATACTGTGACTGCATCCCATCTAGGGTAAAAAGTGATGAGATACAAACGCGTTTTAGATCATTGGGGTAAGTGGTTTGAGCCTTTCAGCCATGTAAACAGACACTTCATCTCTCTCTCTTTCCCTGCAAACTTTCTCACTCACACCTCTAATAGAGTCGTTTGCACTAACAGACACATTTGAGAAGACATACAGAGAGTGAGTGAATGAATCTGCAAGAGGGTGGTAAAGTGGAATGAATCGTGAGATATGGAATATGACCATGAGCAGGGCATCTCCCAGTACGACTCCCCAAGCAGTTTGTCTGATACTGTAGGAGTGTGGCAGCAAGGGAATGGGAATATTATGCTAATGGGGTGAGGATTGCAACAGCGGTGCCGACATAGAGGGATGATGGGATTTTAGGCCTCCTGGGGAGGGGAAGAGGGGGCTGCGGTGTTGGCTGTGTGTTTGAGGGTGGATTGGGCCCTGAACGCAGCAGAAAGTTTAAAACCTTGTGGCGAGGGAAAAGGAAGCTGCACGTCACAGTCACTCCTCTCCTACCCTTCACGCTGTCAGAGCTGTCAGTCAGGCAATTGAAAGAAATGACGATCAATGACACACTCTTTGTCTCTGCAAAGCAAAACCAGTGGTCCGGTTATGAGGTGGGGTCTGCAGGAGTCAAAGAGAATGAGTTATGAGCGGGGAGGCGGAGAGGAGCACTGATTAAGTGATCGCAGGGAAAAAAGGGAAGGCCCACTGTGATGGAGTGGCAGCCATACTGGATGAGTCATCTCGGTCTGGTGCAATGATGGGCTCTTTTTCAAATAGTTGTCAAGTCACATTCTGTGATTAACAGCTGGCAGAGCAGAGGAGAGGAGCATCACTTTAATTCATGCCACAGTGCTACATGACGTGGCTCCAGCTGATGAAGTTTCTGTCAGAATGATGCATGCTTGATCGGTCTAAAATACACTTTGGGCTGGGCGATTACGCAGATTGATAATTTATGAGCTTTCAAAGGTATCATCTTAATTAAAACCTAAATTGAGATATCAAGATACACAATTACGTGGTTTGAATTGATAAAAAACAAGCGCATATATTACTAAATTATCCAACTCATTCAACCTTATCTGAGGTATTAGTATGCATGCAGGTTAACATAATTACAAAAACCAAACACCTGTTGTCTCAACTCTCAAAACATGAGCTATTGATTGTTTCTCACATTTAAATATATCCACCTGCAGGTTTTCATTATCTCCTTTCATAATAGCCGTCTCTGTTGGGATTTAAAGTGCGTCTGGTGGGCATTTAACAGCATTTAGTTGACAATAAAGTGAAATTAAATCATTTCTGTTCAAGTTCGGTCGAGTAAAACTGTAGTCTGCATATTAGAAGAATTCTGGCATAGTCTTTGCTGACATTTCTTTATTTGACAGTGAGGCATTGTCACACTTTGAAATAAAGGTCTAAGTGACTCTAAATGAAATCCTCTCTTAGCTCACAGCCTCCACCTAATTTAAGTTGCTATTCAGTGGAAATGAATTTATATCCCTAGCCTTATGTCTGGTGTTAACTTGCATCTCTTGTCTGGATATTAGCTAAGGCACGATTAGGATGGATTACATCTTCTTCTCTCTGCATATGAATAGTTCACTTCCTGTTATAATGTTGCTCTACGATCTGCCTGCCGCCTGTTCGGCCTCCATAATGTACTTTTGGGGTGATTTCTCTGAGGAAACTTTTTATACACTTTTATACTTCCTAAAGGGGTTCCAGCTCAGTGAATTACTTTAAAACAGAGCCCAACTAAAGATAACTTAATTGGAAAGTCATCAATCACTTTAAGCATTTAGGTTGTCAAACTGTGGATGTCACAATTTGGAGCAAGAGCCTCCAGTCAAGCTCACAGCTAAGTAGAGGCCCAAGAGCTGCTTTATGGTCCCACACACATCTCTTTTGTTTCAGACAGCTCTTAGATGACGGAGCCGACGGAGCGAGTTGCTGCAGTGGAAGCAGAGTCGCAACTTGATTTGTGTCTAATCCTCCAGTGTCTGCAGTGTAGCGGCCATCACTCACCGCTAACTGTGTTCTCCATTAGTATCAATTAATCTCAACAAACGCGGTTGGCCATTACCCTCAATACATCACCATAGGATCTGCTAACTATATGCCGCACAGAACAGTCGCACAGCCCCGCCGCTCTGTGGGAGAAGATGAGAGATACATGTGTCAGTCCCCATATGGCTAAGTGAGAGAAAGGGAGTTACAAGTGGAAACAGGAAAGCAGAGAAGAGAGGAAAAGGTGACCCATAACTCACATGGGCCCCATGGACTGAGCAGCGTAGCCTCTGTCAACACCGTAAATATACTCTCAGTATTTGTCTTAATAGTTCATTAGTGCTGGAGAGATTTACGAAGGTCGCAAGGGTGAGGAGAGTGGATTAGAAACGAGGCATTTTGTTTTCCAAAATACATGTGCTAAAACACGTTTTTCTCCAACAAACACATCTTAAAGCACCGACAGTTGGCACCTCACCACATAAACTTAATTTCCATTAAGCCTGCACTCTCCCTCTCTTTCACTCTCTCGCTCTAGCATTTCCAAACTGCTTAAATTAGCCTCCTCATCATTCTGCTCTTTATAATCCTCCTCCCCTCCCCCTTTCTCCTCTGTTGTCACGAGGAATAGAATCATCTATTGCTCTTTACATGGTGGGCTGTGCATTACCTAATATAGGAGATGTGTTGGGCAGTGAGACAGAAAAGGGAGAGAGAGGGAGATGTGTCAGAGGTCTGTATATCATCTGGGTGAGAGGCTCTGCAGCACTGAAGTTGGGCCATGTGTGAAAGATGGTGGACTATGCATGGATAGTTCAACATTTCAGGAAATACCCTGTTCGCTTTCTTTCCAAGAGTGAAATCAAATGATTGATATCAACCCCAGACTGTTGTTAAATATGGAGTTGAGTTATTGCCTATACTTGAGCAAAGGCATTGCTGCAGAAAATAAAATGTTACTTTGCCATACATGTACATAAATAGAATAGTAATGCTACCAATGTACATTTTGTATTGATTCTATATTGATGAAGGTGCTCTTCTCTTATTCCACATGTATGTACTCTATATAATAGTATATTTAATCATTAGTGTACACAGTGTGTCGTAGGGCTGCTCGATTCAATAATTGATATCACGATTATGAAAAACGATTATCCATTTACTTTGAAAACATCAATTTATTGGAGAAAATGACCTGAACGTTAAGTATACTTCAACTGAAACACCAATACAAAAAAAATGTAATTTGAAAAAGAAAGTAATAATAAAAAGATAATCGTTTTATTTCGATTACGTTGTTTTCGTAATCGTTGCAAACCATACTCGTAATTGTGATTAAAATACGATTAATTGAGCAGCCCCATGTGTCGTACAACGAGCAGTGTGCAATTATTTAGTTATTGGGAGTCTGTGCTTTTTCTGTCAGTATGTGTTATTAGTTTGTATTCCCTTCAGCGTAATAACATGTGTCTCAGCTTAAAAACACAACCCCTTTTTGGCCGATTTTAGTACGTTTGTCCTTTCGTGTGTCATTTCTGGCTAGCACTCTTTGCCAGATTTGGTGAACACAAGTTTCTGTCTCTGTAAAAGCATGATAATACCAAACCTGGCAACATGAGTGTGGCAAAGAAACGTTGAGAGGCTGTGCAGTTGGGAACACATCTGTGATTCGCCAAGAAATTGAACCAGAACATAATTTCTTCCTCAAAGTATGTATATATTGTCTGTAAGGATGCTAAATAAAGTACATGAAACACTTGCATGTGTCTGTTTTAAGGCAGTTAAGCTAGCGGCTTCCTTTGCATTTTGTAACGCTAAGCCAGACTTCACACGCTCCAGCTCCTTAGTTAATGTATCTCATCTCAGAAAGCAAATAAACATTTGACTCGCTTTAAATGTTTGAACTCCTAATAGTCATGCTAATGAATATTTCACATTACACAGGGTCCAGTGATTATGTCATGTGAAAACTGATGATGAGGAGAATAATCATTCAGCTCTGCAGTTTCCATCAGCCATACGGAGTGTTTCAGCGTCTTTCGGCTCATTGCTTTGGTTTTATGGGTCGCAACTTTACTGTTTGGTTCTCTCTCACCGCCCTCATCAATCCTATTTTCAGTCACAGCGAGATTAAGCCTCTGTACACTACTCTCCCAGCACCAAACAACTGCCACACTTGAGGCTTAACACAATTTATGATCTAAGAACCCAGTTATTTCCCTCAGTATTTAAAAGAGACCAAAACTGAGCTTAAAGCTGTGTTTCAGAAACCGGCTCGAGTGCACTAAAATTTGAAAATACACAGCCGAAAAGAATCCGCCCCTTCCTTCAGACTTCCTTACAGAGCACCTCCTCCAACACACATGAACATGACGTCAGCAGACTGGTGAAAGTGGCCGCCTGTTGCTGGCGAGTCATTGAAGTACTGCTGCAATGCACGCCCAATGATGGCACGAGATACATTTGTGCGTGCACGAGATGGAAGGCTGATAGACAGGACGGCAATCCAATTGGTTGTACTTTTTACAGTACTACGGCTTCCACAGATGACATTTTTTTATGGATTTTTTGTCAAAGCACTTCAGATATTCATTGCTATCGGGATGTTAAGAGCATTCCATGGAATATAACAAGAAGTGTATCTCGAGCCGGTTTCTGAAACGTACCTACCCCACCTTTAAAGTAGTCAAATATCAGACTTGAATCATTAACCAAACATCTGCCAACGTCACTGCGTCGCTGCCACATGTGTCAATACATAGGTCATGTTTGATGAAAAGATCCCCAATCAACTTTGTAAGATGATAATGTCTTTGTTTATTTGATCGTTTATTCTTTGGGCCCAAAGCGGCAATACAAAAAATCAATACTACTTTGAAGACAGACATTTAAGCCGACAGACAGATTTGTGCTCATTGAGGCTCTGACAGCAGCTGTGGCCGGTCTGTGCGAATTATCTGCCGTGTCCTGCTTTCAGACACTTCTTAGAATGAGTGCTGACACATTGGCACGAGTGCTGATCCTCTCTGGGATCGCCTCACAGGTGAATTTCATTATTTATTTCTCAGATTAGATTAACGATAATGGACGGGGGTCAATGACCCAAGAAGATCATTACTTATCCACTGACTCAGGCTCCGGCCTATACCTTGCTTTTCCTCAATTACCAGCTGACAGAGGGACGCGTTGGAAACCGGGTCATGCCAAAGCCCCCTGCCTCCCCACGTATATTAGGCTAAATCTCCTTCCTCTCACCCCGCTACCCCTCTCTGGGACTCTCCAGGGAACGCTGGGGAGATTGAGTGCTCCATTGTTTCTGCTAATGCGGTTTAGCTGTCTGTCAAAGAGGCAGTTGGGAACTGCTCTAGTCTTAACCACAGGCTTGTCTCTCACTGGTACTTTGTTTGTGTACTTGTGTGTACATGATACTGTAATAATGAGTGTGTAGCATACAGTATGTATACATGGATCCTATACATTTGGATACATGCAGCTTTTGTGTTAAATGACTTGCAAATACCAATTTCATTGCCAATTTTCTTATCATCGCTTCCTCATGGTGCTTTTCTATTTGTTCGTCTCCCTCTGTTATCCTGCTTCTATGTTTAAAAACTTGCGTTCAGTGGTTGCTCCCCCCCCAACCCATTCCTTATGTAAGCTTAAACATACAATTGCATTTAAATGTATTTACCCCCTATCTGCCTTTGCTCCCTGACTGCCAACCCCGCGTTCCCCCTCTTAAATAAACCAATTTAATCATGGAGGCTTCTTCGCCCTTGTGCATTTGTGTGTGTTTTCTAGTTTGTGCCTAAAGTGTGTGTGTGTACGTGTGTGTGTGTGTACGTGTGTGTGTACGCATGCACAAGTGCATCCTTCCCCTGTCAGTGGTGGATTCAGTGATGCCCAGCATACTCATCCAAAATCTGTGTGACCTTGCCAGTCAGCTAGTCAGTCAGGCATGGCGGGGCATCTAGTACACCTGCCCTCTTATGCTGTTTGTGTCGAGTGTGTGTGTGCGCAGTATGTGCATTTTTGGATCGATGTTCCTCCTCCTTCCTGTCTTGTCTAGCTCCAACTGTGACAGGCAAACAAGCCTCCATTCTGTCCCACAAGATCAGCTGATTAGCATCTGATTGGGCCTTTAATCCTAATGACTTTTTCCATCACACGCTTTAAAGTCAGGCTGGCTTTGTGAACCACTTCCAGCCAATACAACATTACAGGCTTCAGGCCGATCCCAGAGTGACAGTAATGTCACATTTTGAAAGCATTTACATTTTGGAAAGTTGCTGCTTGAGGTTGCAATAAAAACTGTGATACCCAGGTGGCACACATGGAAAAGTACAATGCTCTTTTTTCCCCCCATAGCAACTAACATCAACATTTTTGGAAAATTGATCAGGTGTGTTTTCCCTAAACAGTTTAGTCGAAACAGTTTATGACTTTAATTGTTCTTAAAACCGCCTCAGTAACCGGCTTTGGAGATGAGAAGAAGTGTTACTGCAAGAGGATCCGCAAGTGCTGAGCAAACCTTCCCTGGATAAATAGAGATTAGAAACACACACACACACACACACACACACACTCACCAGCTAGGCCTTCGGTGAAATAGACCGAGCTCAAAGGCAAATACCTATAGAATTGCAAGGAGCTGCTATACTGTAAGTTCAGGAGTAATTCAGCCAAAGAAAATCCTGATCCAGCATCTCATCAATCACTTCTGTGCGAACAGCAGTGTGTGTTTTGTTCTCATTCTGTTCAATTCTGTTACCTTCCTGTCTCCTGTGGAGGAATATTGAGCTCAAATCATTTCTCTAAAGAAGCAATCTGGCTCCAGGCACTTCAGTGGAAAGACGAAACCGCGTCTCCATCATCTTAATATCAAAATGGCCCGAGTCCCTCCCTCTGCCCCTCGTCTGCTCCGGCTGGCACACCCCTGGGCCATTTGTCAGGCAAACAGCGTCTCATATGAGAGTGGGGTTGACATCAATCCCCCAGGAAAGACAGATGACACATCACTACACCTTTATATAATTGCTGAGGCTTGTCCATCAAACTACAGCAGAGGAAGAAGAACAAGTGTAAACCCAGCGGGTCAAAGCAGGAAGGAAGAGAGTCTTAATTGTCCTTCTTTCTGTGTTTTTGACTCCTTCCCCTCTTGTCTCTGTAATGGATTATTTAGACCAAGCACCACTAGTTCACTTTTGGCTCCAAACCCATTACATATAGAGGCTGCATGTGTTCTTGGATGAGAAATCAGAGTTTGTATTGATTCTTGTGCTGGAAAATAAACTCCTGAAATAAATTGTGTTAAAGTAAAACATCAGTGACTTGTAAACTGATCACCACTGATGTCTTTATCAATGAACATACTTAAAAAAACGGATCCATACTTTGGAGGCCCTGCACTTGTTTTAGAGGTGTCAATGCACTTCTGTAAAAACTGTAGCTTCTCTTTGTCCATGCTTTAACGTTCAAAAAGCTCTTTTTCCAATACTGCCTGCCCGCTCTGTTGTGATTTGTCAAGAGATGTCACGCCCCTTAGCCTATAACATCACATCACATGTCACTTGTTAGACGCTTTTATCCAAAGCGACTTACATACTCAATACTGTGGGCAATCCCCACAGGAGCACTTTGGGGTGAAGTGTCTCAGGGACACAACGACATGCTGGCCGTTTCTCAATCTCGAGGATGCTGGCTTGGTAGTCGCGTACTTCCAAGTCACTTCCTTCAGAAACGAAGCAAGTATGCTTCCAAGCTACGGCTTCGGAAAACGAAGAAGAATGGAACAGGCTAACAAGTGTGCCACTCTCTCTAACGGTTTCAACATAAACTGTACCGAAAATAAATACCTCACGATGTCTATCTAATTATGAACTTGCTTTACTTTCACGGAACACTTTTATGGTGATAACAAATGTAACAAAGTAACATATTTACCAACACGTGTTCTACGCCACTACATACTTACATTTCAATGTGTGCTGCGTCGGTTCAGCCATTCTCCGCAAGGGTTTTTGAAATTGGTCCGTGCGCAAAGCATTGTGGGGATTTTAAGGACGCGAAGTCTACCCATGTGCAGCCTCGAGATTTCCCCCAAACCAAGGACGCGGCCTCGGTGGAATTCCAAGTATGCTGGAGATTGGAACAGTAATTCAGCGGCACTCGATGACGTAGCATCCTTGAAATATTGGCTTGGAAGCCAGTATCCTCGAGATTGAGAAACGGCCGCTGACTGCAGAGAGGTTTGAACCTGAACCCACTGCGCCACACACCTCGCTATAACAATGTGTTGGAGCGCTAGCCAATAGAAGCGTGAGTGTAATGTAGTGATGTTACTATGTCGCGGAAGTAAACAAAGGAGTCCAATCAAGGAATTTTCGGCGGTGGGGGGGGGGGGGGGGAGAGAGATCTTTGGGATTGTTTGCCTTTGCAGACCATTGACATGCACAACAAACCTATAAAACACACTACAGGAAAGGGGACGACCCAAAACGGCATAAGACGGACCCTTTAATTATCAGTTGCTCATGTGCAAGTGTACTCTTTCTATCTAATGTGAATGAGATGCTGCTCATTTGGTAAAGTTAAAAGTTAGTTTCATTGTCTTGCAAAAAACTTTTTATTTATATGTATGGTGGAGGACCAAAAGCAACAAATGTGCAGACCTGAAGAATTTGATATAGGCTTTTCTGTCCCTGGCGTGCAGCTGACATAGTTTTTTAGGTTTTGTTGAAATTCCTTTCCATTCTTTTATCGCCTCCCTGCCCTATGCAAGCCCAGATAACTGTTGGAGGTGATTTAGTATCACAAGAGCTGGTGATGAGGAGGAGGAGGCGGAGGTGGAGATGTCTGAAGGGGGAGTAATAGATGGACGGGCAGAGATCACCAGGGGTACGGGTGGGCCGCGGATCTGTCACCGAATCGTCTGAATCGGGGTTTCTCAAGGACTTCTGTAATTCACAGTTTTATCTCTGCCTGGGGGATCGTGAGGAGACTGATGGAGGAAAGGTGGAGGAAGAGAAGGAAGGGGCTTTGTCTCGGGGAGCGGAAGAAATTGAGAGAGCAAGTTGGTATTTTAGGAAGGGGAGATGGATTGGTATCTGATGCAGTGCAACTCCAATGACAAATGGCCTCTGTTGTTTTTCAGAAGCACAGAAAGCAGCCCGGGTGATGCTAGCTGCTCCTCTGTTATACAAGTGTGTGGATAGGTGGCCTTTACTGACAATTAATGAGACTGTGGGGGATGTCCAACACAGGAGATTAATGTTGGATATTCAAGCTAGCTGTGGATAAATCAAGCCTCACGCTGTCAGTGGGAAGCTCATAAATTACAGTATTTCAGGGCAATACACGATTGAGTTAAAACACCTCCATTGTTTTACTTGGCAAACCTGTAACAAAAGCATTTGTTTAAGAGGCCACAGTGCCCATCATACTAATTCAATAGTGTTCTCTGTTATAACTGTGATGCAGCAAGTGTATTGATTGTAAAACAACAGAGCACTAATTGTCTCTTCAATTTGCAATGCATTTTCTTGAGAGGGTCGCGTCCTTATCAGCTCTGAACCAGGCACCAGGAAATGGCGCTGCATTCTCACACAGAGGTACACTCTGATGCATATACAACTATCCAGATTCAAGCGTGCACACACTTTCGCATCCAAATGCCTAGATGGACACGCACGAGAAAACGCGTGTATACACACACAGCCCTATCTGTGAGCTGACCATCTCCCAGAGGCTGTTTCATCTGTCCACTCTGGATGTGTGTGTGTTTGAATACCTCAAAGACTCGGCCGTGGCACGCCACTCCGCTCGCTCTGCAGCCCCTAAGCTGCGGGAGGCAGAAGAGAAAAGGATTTGCGAGTTCACCACTGGCTGCTGAAATGACTGCGATGCTTTGGCGACTTCTGCCTATGTGGGGTTTAAGTGGCTGAGAAACTCGAAGACAGTTTTTACCCCTCTGATTGAATCCACTGACTGATCTGTCTTTGGCAAACTTAATACACGTCTGTGAGATTTAATACCTCGGGGGCGAAAGAGGCTCTTGACTACTTCCTTTTCAGTGGGTTGTAATAAAAAGTGTCATTGTGAGGGAAATGCTCCTCACAGCCCTGCTGGGTGCAATTTACACTATATTTGAATATCGGTGCATTTACAGCTAAACCAGAGTCTAATCACAAATGTTTAACTATGTGTTTATGAGGCAAATACTATACATTGAGAAATAGCAGAGTTAATAATTTATAGTTTGCAGAAATTCTACATTACATTTCTTTCCTAAATCTACCCAAAGTGTCAGTTCCAGTGGTTTCCTTTTGCTTATCCTTAAGCCAGGACCGGCTTAGACTGATAAGAGCAGCTAGCCGAGGGTCATCAGCTGCTTAGCCTCCATAGGCCTGTGTGCGCGTGTGTGTGTGTGTGTCCATATATGGACGTTTGCATTTCAGTATGATGCAGTATGAGCATGTTTGGTTGTGTGTGCGTCGATGTTCATTATATGCCAGCAGTGCTGATGTGCAGCGTATATATGCAGAGAGGTTGAGGATCTGCTTTATCTCGACTCTCCGTTGCTGTATTAGAAATCCTTCCCTGACCACATTTAGGGGCCAATTCTATATGCTGCACCGGCGCCGAGATAGTCATACAGGGAAGTGTGATATTTTGGCTGATTTAAATATGCTGAAATGTACTGCTGTGTGCATTCCTCCATATCAATTGTGATTTAAGACCCTGCTAAACCTCAACTTTAATTCTGTTTACTCTGTCCTTATTCAGTGTTATATTACTATAATCATTTCTCTGTTTTCTGAGTTCTTATTCTCTGCTGTAATGGTTTTACTTCAATCTGCTCTTTTTCTGTATTTGATCTTCCTCCATGTTTCACAGCCTAACAATATTCAATCAGGAGGCAAACAGAAGTTTCTAGATGACATGAAAACTGAACTAATTAGTTAAAAATATGTATAATAAGGGGTGCAGGCCAGCATGACACTGTTGCAATCAGAAATGCATGTCTTTTTTTTGCTTGGACACCAAATTGGATTAGAAGTGGGTGAAAAGCTAAGCATAAAAGTTAGGTAGAAAAGGGCAGAGACACAGTTAGTTGTCTTAATTCTGCACCAATGACATGTGAGGATGAATGTGTTTCTACCCTATCACAAATTCGGCACAATCAGCCATTAGTGCTGTGTCAGCGATGGAGTGGCTCATTAACTCAAAGTGAAGCAAATGGCAGCACTCGGTCTCATTATCCCCTTTGTTTACATTACATCTCACTTTTTGACGCCTAATATGCGCTTCAATATAACCCTTAAGTGATAATCATTAAATGGCTTTTTTCTGACTTAATTGCTTTACAAGCCTCATTCCCATTCCTGTGATTGATGTAAAGAAACAACTGTAAAAGGGAAAAAAAGGATTAAAGGGCTGAGATGTTTACTAATCTGCACAACCAGCCTGTGACAGGGGCTTTAAGTGCTGTAGATGTGTCTTTGAAGAGGTAGAGACGTACAGCTGTACTCTCCTCTGTTCTGGGATCTGCTCCATTGCACTCCATTTGCTTTCAATTTCTCGTGTCAGTTTCGTAAAAAGAATCTTAAAGGGGCGCTTAAGCTCATTTTCAGGTTCATATTAGTACCCTCTACTGCAGGGGTGTCAAACTCAGTGGGCCAAAATAAAAAAATGGGTACTAGTCGAGGGCCGGACTGGTTCAATGTTTATTGCAAAACTTATTGAAATGAACTTATTGCACATATTAAACCTGGAACTAACAAAGCTTAAATGATTGCCTATAAAAACAACATTATACATGAAATAATCAGTTGCATTCATTTCTTATGGCTCCATCTGCAGCTTTTTCTGAGTCATTTCTTATGATTACATTTTTCCACAGGCCAACAACAGCTTACATTTCGAAAAACCAAACATGCCCTGTTGTCGCAAGAAAGAAAGTGCAGAAGGAAACATCCATTGAAACTCAGTGTGCTGCTCTGTGATGCTAGTTCAAGCCAGATACTTGGCATCTCATCTTGGGGGCAAGTTCATCAATGTTTGGGCTCAGGCTCTGAGCTGAGGAGACCCTCAGGATGGAGTGAAGGTGTGCGTATAATATACCGGCGGGCCAGATCTAATAGTAATTCAAAATGATCCTTCAGGCCGAAATTAAATCCACCAAGGGCCTGATTTGGCCCCCGGGCCTTGAGTTTGACACTTGTGATTTACATGCACTGAAACCAATAAAACACACTACAGGAAAAGGGAAACCCAAAAATTACAAGAGGGCCTCTTTAAAAAGTACTTATACTTGGCTTCACATTGCAATTTCCTAGTCTCTATACTGTACAAATAAGTATTTTAAAACCCGCCATAAGGCAGATCAGTGCAGCAAGAGTAATGGTGATTCATGATGTTCAATGTATTGTAAATTGTTGGTTAATGTTACCTTTGGAAAAAGCCTTTCTATTTTTATGCGAAGCCGTAACTGCAGCTACATATTTTCCGTACAGAAATGGTAGCATCAATCTTCTAATCCAACTGTCTGCAAGAAAGCCTTTAGTGATTTCAGAAGAACATTTAGTTCTGTGTGTACTTTGAGGAGTGGAGAGGAGAGTACTTCATAATCTAATGGAGAGAGTGGACTGCAGGAGGACGAGCGGCAGCCATGGCTGTAAGGACATTATATGGCTTTTAGATGATTTCGAGTTTATCTTTTATGGTATTTCAGGACAATCGGATCTTGTGTAAAAGTTGTTTACAGCACAGTCGTAAATAATCTTTTGTATTTTTGATTATTTACTGTGCACAATCATCCAAGACTCAAATGTCTTTACTCTAGAAGGTTTCATATCCAAGGTGCTTTAAAGTTTGGTTCATATTCCATGTTTGCTGACTAAATCTTTCCTCTACTGCAGGGGTGTCAAACTCAAATACACAGTGGGCCAAAATCAAAAAAATGGGTACTAGTCGAGGGCCGAACTGGTTCAATGTTTATTGCAAAACGTATTGAAATGAACTTATTGCTCATATTAAACCTGGAACCAACATGATTGCCTATAAAAACAACATTAAACATGAAATAATCAGTTGCATTCATTTCTTATGGCTCTATCTGCAGCTTTTCCAGAGTCATTTCTTATGATTACATTTTTCCACAGGCCAACAACAGCTTCAACAAAACTATTTCCCTCAAAAAGAAACCAAACATGCCCTGTTGTCGCAAGAAAGAAAGTGCAGAAGGAAACTCAGTGTGCTGCTCTGTGATGCTAGTTCAAGCCAGATACTTGGCATCTCATCTTGGGTGCAAGGTCATCATTGTTTGGGGTCAGGCTCTGAGCTGAGGAAACCCTCAGGATTGAGTGAAGGTGTGCGTGCAATATACCGGTGGGCCAGATCTAATAGTAATTATCCTGCGGGCCGAAATTAAATCCACCAAGGGCCTGATTTGGCCCCCGGGCCTTGAGTTTGACATATGTGCTCTAGAAGGTTTCATATCCAAGGTGCTTTAAAGTTTGGTTCATATTCCATGTTTGCTGACTAAATCTTTCCTCTACTGCACGCTGTATTCGAACACTGGACATAAATCACATCTAGTGTCCTCGAACGAAACATGGCAGCATTAAGCGATATGGCGCCAGGAGTATCATTACATATGAGGGTTTTAAAGTGAAATATATGCCTTTGGTTCATGAGCCAAGTCTCAAATAGGCTGTAACCATTTCTGAACTGCAGGAATTAATTGAATCGTTGCAAAATAGTTAAAGTAGACGTCAGCCAGATATCTACTTTATATTCCTTACAGTTAGAGACATTTCTGTCTTTGATGTAAAAATGTCCTCGGTGAGAATTATTGATTCTCTTTAGCTCCAACTGTGAATCAGGTCCAGAATGGCGGGGGAGACTCTTGAATAAAATACAAAGAACTTTTCAACGCATACAACCCAATCTCCTCATTGCTTTTATCATATAAACCGCTACATGTTTATCTCATGCCTCTCAATTCTTCTGCACAGATGACAAACACATTTTCAAGCGAGCGGGGTTTCCAAATTAGATTCAATTCAGGATTCAATCACGTTTCTCATTAAAAAACAACTTGCACCCATTGGGATCAGTATTTCCTGTCTGTTTTGACCGAGTGAGTTCACACAAGCAGATCAATAAAGGACTGTTTTGTATTTGAAACAACACACACTCACACAGCAGGCCATTATTCTGTCCCTCAGTGTAATAGTAGAAACACATCATAAACTTCCAACTGGCCTGGAAATTGATTATGGATTCATTGATACCCACTGTAGCATGCAATAGCGACAGTAATTAGTATATGGGGAATATTATAACCACAATGTGGCATCTTTCTCCATGAGCTTGACCTTGACTTGTACGAAGACATGAGGTCACGGTTCAAATGAGCCATGCTATCGATCTCAGAAATAAGCATGATGTATTTCAGCCGGTTATGTTGGGAGAGTATTTACTATTTGTCCTCCTTTTGGATCAATATTCATTACTTGTCAGGTTAGAGCTTAATTATGAAAGCTTATAATTAATGCTTTGCTTGTATGATGAATTGTTATCATTGTGCGCGGTGGCATCTGGTGCCGGCGGCGGCGACAACAGTTTACAGTCTCATTTCTCCTCCGAGCCCTCGGCTGTGTTACACCCTGTGACCCGCTGCTCCTCGGCATTTTCTGCCTGCACACTTCAAATCAATTATCCAAATGGTCCTTTACATAAGGAATGATGCAGCTGTGCCCGAAGGAGATGCATCATGAATTTATATTGTCATTGGACACTGATGTATCTTTTTTTTCCAAACTCCACATTCAGACAGTCTTGGCATAACAGTCATTGCATGCAGAACACCTTAAATATGAACAAATCAGTCTTTCAGTTTAATACAGTAGTACAAAATATAAAAAATTGTCTTTAAATAAAATTGTATTTGTTGGATAATTACAAGATCCCATTCCTACTTACTTCCAGTAACGCGATGTCATTTGTAAAACTATGCAAATATACACCACAAATGTGCCAAAACGCATGCAAATGAAGAAACATCTTCAACAACTTGACAAAACATGCGCAGCGTTTACTAAAAGTGCAGCATAAACAAAACAAATATAGAACACAAGAAGATCAAAACTCTATGGAAACAGATACTAAAACGTGATGCAGCTGGGAGGAGGGCTTGTTAACGTTTTTACGGGGATTATAAAGTTGGCAAACTGTCCCTGTTGGCAGTGAGCCGGTTTCATTGTAAGTGTTTTGCACGTTGGGGTGCTAGTGGATCGCCGGAGCTGTTAGATCAACATTAACATGCTTATTGTAAGTGCACTGCCTTGCGGCCTGTAGCACCATCCTTGATGGAGCATATGTGTGGGCTGGACCTGTATTTTACAGGAAAGGAGTGAGCAGAGGGTCGAGTTGTCGATTCTTGTTCTGTTTTCTGTGACTGTCTTCCTCACCCTCTTAGACTTTCAGTTGCGCGCGCTACTAAATAGACGCGTGTAGAGCGGATGAATGGGAGTCGGAGGCGGTGTGTTAAGTATGGAACTCCACACTTTATTATACATTGGATCACAAGATATGAGTACACTTGCTGCTACTGCATGTCATGCTAGCCAGAATGAACAACAACCCCGGTGCCCTCACTAACGGGTCCGGGTTGCAACACACAAGCCCCCCCAGAATTCACATACACACAAAATCAGCGTGGCGGGGAGGAACGACACGCCGACTCCTGCGCACGGGAGTCGGAAAAGCGACATCCGCCTGTGTGTCCCCCGGAAGAGTTGGGACCAGAACCGTAGGCCCCGATTCCGAGACAGGGGTCGAGGCCGGGGGGCGACCCCGTTGCGGAGGTCTAGCCAGCACCAGCATGCCAGGTTCGACTTGCCAGTCACGTGCTTAATGTCTGTGGTGAACTCCGAGATGTAGGAAAGCTGCCGCTGCTGACGTGCCGACCAAGGCTCCGCCACTTTAGACATGAGTGGTTTGTGGTAGAAAACGCCGTAAACTCACGGCCTTCCAGCAAAAAATGGAGGTGCCGCACGGCCAAATACAGTCCAAGGAGCTCTCGGTCAAAAGCGCTGAACTTGCTTCTCTGGGCGTCAGCTGGCGGCTGAAAAAGGCGAGTGGCTGCCAAGCACCCTCCACCCACTGTTCGTGCACTGCACCAACGGCATAGTCCGATGCGTCTGTGGTAATGGAGATGGGAGCCGTGGATGATGGATGCATTAAAAAGGGCCGCCTGAGCCAACGCGGTTTTGACCTCCGTGAAATCAGACGCTGCTTCTGCCGTCCAGTCGATCGCCTGGATGGGGGTCGTACCTTTCAAAGCCTCATACAGCGGCCGCATAATGTGAGCGGCCCGGGCGATGAAACGGTGGTAGAAAGTCACCATCCCCAGAAACTCACGGAGCGACCGGGCTGTGAGTGGGCGAGGAAAAGCCGCAACAGCCTCCACCTTCGCCGGCAGGGGTGCTGCACCGCCTTTGGTGACGCGGTATCCGAGGAAGTCAATGTCAAACACCCCGAACTGGCACTTTGCAGGATTGATATACAGGAAGCGCTCAAAACGTTTGTGTGAGCTTATCTAATTTAGCAGTGATTCCATGTCAGCCACAGCTTGTTACAAAAAACATGACTGATAGTGTATTTAACAAACTTAAACTAGCTTTATTAAATGTCAGGTCTTTGGCAGGAAAAACATTTTTAATCAATGATTTTATCACTGAGCACAATCTCGATTTTATGTTTTTAACAGAAACTTGGATTGAACAAAATAATAGTGCAGCTGTTCTTATCGAATCAACCCCTCCCAACTTTAGTTTTATGAGTCAGGAAAGAATGCATAAGAAAGGGGGTGGAGTTGCTATTCTGTTCAATGATTCCCTTCAATGCAGGAAGACATCTTATGGGAACTTTGATTCTTTTGAATATGTGGCCCTTCAGCTGAAACGCTCCTCTCGAGCTCTGTTCCTAAATATCTATAGACCACCCAAATACTGTGCAAGCTTTTATGATGACTTTACTGAACTGCTGTCTATAGTGTGTATTGACTTTGACCGTTTAGTCATTGTTGGTGATTTTAACATCCATGTTGACAACCCTCAGGACAGAGGGGCAAAAGAACTGTTTTGTGTTCTTGATAGCCATGGACTGACTCAGCATGTGACGGAGCCCACGCACAATAAGGGGCACACTCTGGACTTAATTATCTCAAAGGGTCTGAATATCTCTAAGGTTGTGGTGACTGATGTTGCGCTCTCTGATCATTCCTGGGTTTTCTTTGAGAGCTCTATTTCTGTACACAAAAATGTTCAAAAAGAGGTAACCACAAAGCGATATTTAGCTGAAAATACTAGGGAAATGTTTACTCAGAATTTTCCACACTTGCCCCTGCTAACATCTCAGTAAATGAGCTAGTAGATCATTTTAATTAAAAAATGCCATTGCTCCAACTAAGGTAAAGGAAGTGACTGGGAAGAAAATATCTCCATGGAGAAAAGCCATGACCGTGAGAGCAGAAAAAAGAGTGTCGAAAAGCTGAACGCAGGTGGCGAAAAACAAATCTCCAGGTTCACTTTGAAACCTATAAAGAGAGACTTGGCCTTTATAATTTGGAATTGAAAAACGCACGACAATCGTTCTTCTCTGACATCATTACCAAAAACAAAAACAACGCACGTGCCTTGTTTGCTACCGTCGACAGACTAACTAACCCCCCAGTGTCAGTAGCCTCTGAATTTCTATCCACCAGGGCGTGCAATGATTTTGCCTCCTTTTTCACTGACAAAATTCAGAAAATCAGACAAGCAGTCAGTGCCTCTGCATCAGGAACAGCAAATGTGTTGTCTCTGTATCCACTTAACATCAATTCAAACACCATGATATAATTCCATCAGATTAATGATAAAAACCTAGAGGACATTATACAACTTCTGAAATCCTCCTCCTGCAGCCTTGATATTATTCCAACAGGATTTTTCAAAGATGTTTTGCCTTGCATGGCCTCAGATCTACTTCATATAGTAAACAAATCTCTTCCCTCAGATATTTTTCCACAGGCCCTGAAAACTGCAGTCATTAAACCGCTCTTAAAAAAGAATAATCTAGATGCTTCAGTAATGAACAATTATAGGCCCATATCAAACCTCCCATTTCTAGGTAAAATCATTGAAAAAGTTGTTTTTCAACAGTTGAGTAATTTCTTGCATTTAAATAACTGTTTCGATGTGTTCCAGTCAGGCTTTCGTCCAAACCACAGCACTGAGACTGCTCTTGTAAAGGTCTTTAATGACATCCACTTAAACACAGACAGTGGCAGAACTTCAGTGTTAGTATTATTAGATCTCAGTGCTGCGTTTGACACTGTTGACCACAGCATATTACTAGACCGACTGGAAAACTGGGTGGGACTTTCGGAAACAGTTCTAAATTGGTTTGAATCCTACTTAAAGGACAGAAACCACTTTGTTTCTATAGGTAAATACACATCTGAGTTGACAAATATGACATGTGGGGTACCTCAAGGCTCCATCTTCGGGCCTCTTCTCTTTAACATCTACATGCTACCACTGGCTCAGATAATGAAAAACAACAAATTAAGTTACCATAGCTATGCAGATGACACACACATTTACGTAACAATTTCACCAGGAGACTATGCTCCAATTCAAACACTGAGTAAGTGCATTGAACAAATCAATGACTGGATGTGTCAGAACTTTCTCCAATTAAACAAAGATAAAACTGAGGTAATGGTTTTTGGAGCCAAAGCAGAACGTATAAAAGTTAGCGCTGAGCTTCAGTCTGCAATGTTCAAAACAACAGATAAAGCCAGAAATCTAGGTGTAGTCTGACCTGAGTTTCAACAGTCACATTAAAACAGTTACTAAATCAGCCTACTATCACCTAAAGAACATACCTAGGATTAAAAGACTAATGTCACAGCAGGATTTGGAAAAACTTGTCCATGCTTTTATCTTCAGTAGACTGGACTACTGCAATGGTGTCTTCACAGGTCTCACTAAAAAATCTATTTGGAAGCTGCAGCTGATTCAGAACGCCGCTGCTCGAGTCCTCACTAACACTAAGAAAGTGGATCACATCACTCCTGTTCTGAAGTCTTTACACTGGCTTCCTGTGTGTCAAAGAATAGATTTCAAAATACTGCTGCTGGTTTATAAAGCTTTGAATGGTTTAGGCCCAAAATAAATTTCTGATCTACTGCTAAATTATGAACCATCCAAATATTTCAGGTGTTCAGGGACTGGTCAGCTTTCTGTCCCCAGAGTCAGAACTAAACATGGTAAAGCAGCGTTCAGTTATTATGCTAACAAACTCCCAGAAACCTGCAGGTCCGCTGCAACTCTGACTACTTTTAAATCCAGGCTG
Source organism: Harpagifer antarcticus (assembly GCA_902827135.1). NCBI lineage: Eukaryota > Metazoa > Chordata > Actinopteri > Perciformes > Harpagiferidae > Harpagifer > Harpagifer antarcticus. The sequence goes on from CADEHL010001059.1 coordinate 407,357, forward strand.
AAGACTTTTCTTTTTGTCGCTGCTTTTAATTGAACTATTCATATCTTAGACTGCACTGTAACTTTTATCCATGTATTTTTTCTTTTAATGTTTATCCATGTATTTTTTCTTTTAGGCAAGGCAAGGCAAGGGCAAGGCAAGGCAAGGCAAGGCAAAGCAAGTTTATTTATAGAGCACTTTTCAACACAAGGCAATTCAAAGTGCTTTACAACAAATGAAAGACATTAAGAAAATGGCATTTAAAATCAGTCATTAAAAAGAAAAGCTAATAAAATAAACATTAAAAGAAAAAAATACATGGATAAAAGTTACAGTGCAGTCTAAGATATGAATAGTTCAATTAAAAGCAGCGACAAAAAGAAAAGTCTTTAGTCTGGATTTAAAAGTAGTCAGAGTTGCAGCGGACCTGCAGGTTTCTGGGAGTTTGTTCCAGATATTTGGAGCATAATAACTGAACGCTGCTTCTCCATGTTTAGTTCTGACTCTGGGGACAGAAAGCTGACCAGTCCCTGAAGACCTGAGAGATCTGGATGGTTCATAATTTAGCAGTAGATCAGAAATGTATTTTGGGCCTAAACCATTCAAAGCTTTATAAACCAGCAGCAGTATTTTGAAATCTATTCTTTGACACACAGGAAGCCAGTGTAAAGACTTCAGAACAGGAGTGATGTGATCCACTTTCTTAGTGTTAGTGAGGACTCGAGCAGCGGCGTTCTGAATCAGCTGCAGCTTCCGAATAGACTTTTTAGTGAGACCTGTGAAGACACCATTGCAGTAGTCGAGTCTACTGAAGATAAAAGCATGGACAAGTTTTTCCAAATCCTGCTGCGACATTAGTCTTTTAATCCTAGATATGTTCTTTAGGTGATAGTAGGCTGATTTAGTAACTGTTTTAATGTGGCTGTTGAAACTCAGGTCAGAGTCCATGACTACACCTAGATTTCTGGCTTTATCTGTTGTTTTGAACATTGCAGACTGAAGCTCAGCGCTAACTTTTATACGTTCTGCCTTGGCTCCAAAAACCATTACCTCAGTTTTATCTTTGTTTAATTGGAGAAAGTTCTGACACATCCAGTCATTGATTTGTTCAATGCACTTACTCAGTGTTGAATTGGAGCATAGTCTCCTGTTGAAACTGTTACGTAAATTTGTGTGTCATCTGCATAGCTATGGTAACTTATGTTGTTGTTTTTCATTATCTGAGCCAGTGGTAGCATGTAGATGTTAAAGAGAAGCGGCCCAGGATGGAGCCTTGAGGAACCCCACATGTCATATTTGTCAACTCAGATGTGTATTTACCAATAGAAACAAAGTTGTTTCTGTCCTTTAAGTAGGATTCAAACCAATTTAGGACGGTTTCCGAAAGTCCCACCCAGTTTTCCAGTCGGTCTAGTAATATGCTGTGGTCAACAGTGTCAAACGCAGCACTGAGATCTAATAATACTAACACTGAAGTTCTGCCACTGTCTGTGTTTAAGTGGATGTCATTAAAGACCTTTACAAGAGCAGTCTCAGGACTGTGGTTTGGACGAAAGCCTGACTGGAACACATCGAAACAGTCATTTAAATGCAAAAAATTACTCAGCTGTTGAAAAACAACTTTTTCAATGATTTTACCTAGAAATGGCATGTTTGATATGGGCCTGTAATTGTTCATTACTGAAGCATCTAGATTATTCTTTTTTAAGAGCGGTTTAATGACTGCAGTTTTCAGGGCCTGTGGAAAAATACCTGAGTGAAGAGATTTGTTTACTATATGAAGTAGATCTGAGGCCATGCAAGGCAAAACATCTTTAAAAAATCCCGTTGGAATAATATCAAGGCAGCAGGAGGAGGATTTCAGAAGTTGAATAATGTCCTCTAGGTTTTTATCATTAATCTGATGGAATTGTGTCATGGTGTTTGAATTGATGTTAAGTGGACACAGAGACAACACATTTGCTGTTCCTGATGCAGAGGCACTGACTGCTTGTCTTATTTTCTGAATTTTGTCAGTGAAAAAGGAGGCAAAATCATTGCACGCCCTGGTGGATAGAAATTCAGAGGCTACTGACACTGGGGGGTTAGTTAGTCTGTCAACGGTAGCAAACAAGGCACGTGCATTGTTTTTGTTTTTGGTAATGATGTCAGAGAAGAACGATTGTCGTGCGTTTTTCAATTCCAAATTATAAAGGCCAAGTCTCTCTTTATAGATTTCAAAGTGAACCTGGAGATTGGTTTTTCGCCACCTGCGTTCAGCTTTTTGACACTCTCTTTTTTCTGCTCTCACGGTCATGGCTTTTCTCCATGGAGATATTTTCTTGCCAGTCACTTCTTTTACCTTAGTTGGAGCAATGGCATCTATAATATTTTTAATTTTTGAATTAAAATGATCTACTAGCTCATTTACTGAGATGTTAGCAGGGGCAAGTGTGGAAGAAAAATTCTGAGTAAACATTTCCCTAGTGTTTTCAGTTAAATATCGCTTTGTGGTTACCTCTTTTTGAACATTTTTGTGAACAGAAATAGAGCTCTCAAAGAAAACACAGGAATGATCAGAGAGTGCAACATCAGTCACCACAACCTTAGAGATATTCAGACCCTTTGAGATAATTAAGTCCAGAGTGTGCCCCTTATTGTGCGTGGGCTCCGTCACATGCTGAGTCAGTCCATGGCTATCAAGAACACAAAACAGTTCTTTTGCCCCTCTGTCCTGAGGGTTGTCAACATGGATGTTAAAATCACCAACAATGACTAAACGGTCAAAGTCAATACACACTATAGACAGCAGTTCAGTAAAGTCATCATAAAAGCTTGCACAGTATTTGGGTGGTCTATAGATATTTAGGAACAGAGCTCGAGAGGAGCATTTCAGCTGAAGGGCCACATATTCAAAAGAAGCAAAGTTCCCATAAGATGTCTTCCTGCATTGAAGGGAATCATTGAACAGAATAGCAATGTTTTAATGTTTATTTTATTAGCTTTTCTTTTTAATGACTGATTTTAAATGCCATTTTCTTAATGTCTTTAAATTTTTGTAAAGCACTTTGAATTGCCTTGTGTTGAAAAGTGCTATATAAATAAACGTGCCTTGCCTTGATGATCAACCCGTGTTAGCTGAGCCTCGCGAAAAGGGCTTGGAGGTGCGACAGGTGCTCTTCCACCGAAGCACTGGCGACGAGTATGTCGTCTAGGTAGACGAACACGAACGGCAGGTCCCGCAGCACCGAATCCATCAGGCGCTGGAACGTTTGGGCGGCGTTCTTGAGCCCAAAAGGCATCCGCAGGAACTCGAAAAAGTCCAAACGGCGTTATCACTGCTGTCTTAGGGACGTCCAGGGGATGCATGGGCACCTGGTGGTAATCCACTTTAGAAAACACCGACGTACTGGCCAGATGTGCCGAGAAGTCTTGAATGTGCGGCACCGGGTAGCGGTCGGGTGTCGTGGCGTCGTTGAGGCTGCGGTAATCCCTACAAGGGCGCCAACCACCGTTCGGCTTGGGAACGATGTGTAGAGGAGAGGCCCAAGGACTGTCAGAACGTCGGACGATGCCCAGTTGAAAACTCCGCCCTCACTACTGCAAGCTTAGAAGGGTTCAACCGCCGGGCCCTGGCGTAGACTGGGGGACCTTCGGTGGTGACGTGGTGCTCCACCCCATGCTTGGTGGTGAGCGCGGAGAAGGTGGGCTGCGCCAGGTCTGGAAAGTCAGCCAACAGCCTGAGAAAAATGTCCGCTCCCGACAGCGAGCCCGACAGCCCGTCAAGTTGCCTTGACGGGCTGACGCTGCCTTGCCAAGTGTACACACGAGGGAGGAAAACGTCAAGGCATCAACCAAGCGTTTATTTTTAACGTCCAGGGGAGGGGAAAATAAATGTCTGCCGTCACAAAATCTCAGTTGAACCACTGTCCTCCATTACACAAACACATAGGCCTCACGCCGTACAAGCGAATGGGGCCGCCATTAGCCATCGTCAACCGCGGTCCATGTCCCCCACGAGCGGCATCTTCCCTCGAAGCATGAACTACACTCCGTTGAGCTCCCGTGTCACACAAAAATAAGCTTCCCGAGACTCTGTCGCTGACGAAGAGAAGCCTGCTCGTGCCGCCAACGTTCAGGGCCACTAACGTGCGCTGGCTCCTCCGTTTCCCGGAGGCTTGTAGCTGTAGGGAGCGACACAATTCTTCGCGCTGGTCCCGAACCGCGCGTGGTAAAAACACTCTCCCGTGTCGCCACGCCGGCTTGCTGCTGTCGCATCCAGTCTCCCCCGAGCCTTCTTAACTGTTGTGGGGGCGCTGAGTGTCACAGCTAGCGCCTCTGCACCGGGCTGCTGGGTAGCCAAGAAGAAAAGGTCGGCCTCTTCAGGGGCTCTGTAATGGACGTGTTGGCTAGTGCCGTCTGGAAACAGGAAGGCAAGTGGCGTAGGAATGTCTCCATAAATAAAATCCGGGGATCTTCCCCACCCCTAGCAGATTTAGCATCTTCTCCATGAGCTGAGATGGCTTGCTGTCCCCTAGGCCTTGAATTTCAAGAATCTGGCGGGCCCTCTCCTTAGCAGATAAGCTAAACGGGAGAAATGCGGGAGAAATATGACCCCGGGAGGAAATCGGGAGTCTCCCGTGAAAATCGGGAGGGTTGGCAAGTATGGTCTGCAGAGAGCATTTCTCCGCGATCCCAACTTAGCAGCCCGAAAAACTTTACCCATTTAAACAGTCGTGGTAAATACCTTGTTTGTTTTAAACATTACATTACATTACATTGCATTGCATTTAGCTGACGCTTTTATCCAAAGCGACTTACAATAAGTACATACGACCAGGAAGACACAACCCTGAAGAAAACAGAATCATATAAGTACATCAGGTATCATAGAGCCAAACATTTCAAGTGCTACTCAGCTGGCTATAGATAAGCCAGTCCTATATTAGTATATAAGTGCCTTGTTATTAATTCTATCGGTCGAAGTGGAGTCGAAAGAGATGAGTTTTCAGTCTGCGCCGGAAGATGTGTAAGCTTTCTGCTGTCCTGATGTCAATGGGGAGCTCATTCCACCACTTTGGAGCCAGGATAGCAAACCCATGTGTAAACATCATAAATACACAAACAACAATGAATACTTACAGGTTGTGTACCCGAATCTCCCGCTGGTCCAAACAAAGTAGGAACAGCATCATTCTTCAGTGCCCTATGCTGTACATATCCGGCATGAAAGGTTTGTGAAGCTTTGTTTCGTGAAATGCTGGCAGAGGGTGTGGCCTCTGGGTATTCACAGTACCCAGGAAGTAAACAATGGAAAATGAGAAATCTCCAACGAGGCATTTTGGGGCAGCATAGACTGTGTTAGAGTTTTACTCGCTACAGGGTGTACTTTGAGGGGTTTTGACTCTGCAGACTGTTTACATGCATAGAAACCTTCATAACACACAAGGGGAAGGGTAATAACCGGAAAAGCATGACATGAACCCTTTCATTTGTGTTTTGGGACATTCTTGTGTTTTTTTAATATATGGTATTCTAACTGCAGCGCATTTCTCCTAATGGAAATGTGTTAGGCCTTTGTACGTGTTTGCACCTGTGGGCCACCCTATTTCTCAAATTCTAGCATTTATTGTATTTTACCAATCTACTGGGAACAGGAGAAAGGCAGTACTGAGTTCACCTTTAATATCTGTTTATTTATCACAATATGGTTATCAACAAAGTATTGTGCAGCCCTATTTTCAGTTATCACCCAAGTAAGGATTTTCCATCCTGCAATCCCGTATCTATTTACTCCTTTGTGTCTACATGTGCACAGTGATGTATGTTCCCAACAGGGAGCGGCGTTTAAGACTGTCCCTGGAGATTTCTGAACTTCTTTGGGTTTAATGGAAGCACTGATCTTCAAATGAACACTGACAGTTTGCTTTATTCCTCCGACCCAGTGAGTTATCAGTCCCCATCAGCTGCCCCCAGAGCACTGTGGGGTAGAGAGGTTTTATTGGATGTGTGTGTGTGTGTAGGAGTGTGTTTGTGTGTATGTGTTATTGACACTAGCAGAGGGACAGAAACAACCCCAGGTTAAAAGAGGATGTAGCATTCTGTGATTTATTTTCATTTTTAGACCATATATCTCATAGGAGTACCTTAGAAACTCTCAAATTCATTTACAAAGACCGCCCCCCCACACACACACACACACGCACACACACACACACACACACACACACACACACACACACACACGCGGTGAACACATATGCACAGCCTCTCTCAAATCCGAGGATTAAAAGTCTTGTGTTTGGTCGCAAATTAAACGTGCATGCCTTCCTGCGTGTGTGTGTGAGTGTGTGTGTGTGTGTGTTAGTGTGTGTATATGAGAGAGGAGGAGAGGGAGACTTTTTTTGGCAGTGTGCTGAGCAGAGAGAAGGTTCAAAGCTGTGGGTTTCTTTCTTTTTTTGCCATCTCACTTCTTCAGCATGTGCACCACCAATGACCTCAATTAGCTCTGCGTCTGATAGACACACACACAGAGCATCCGTAGATCACACACACATGAACACACTGGGATATAGTGTAAAGAGAGAGGGGACGGCAGTGGAAGCGAAGCGTTTGCTGCTCAAACATGTTTGTGCGCTTCTGTTTCATCATTAAAGGTACACTTTCACTTTCCCTGGTCTTCGGCCTTGGCTCGAATCAGAAGGATTGTGACGCAGAGTTAGAGAAAGAAAGGAGAATCACAGACCCTATCGAGAAGGAGAGGGGCGAGAAAGTGAGAAGAAGTTGGGTATGATCAAAGACAGGCTTTATAAAAAAGAGAGGAGACAGAGGGCATAGCCCCAAAGTAGAGAGAAGAGAGGGAATGGGAGCAAATGGGGAGATGAATAAATGAAAGAAAAGGACACTGGATGAAGCAAGAAATGGAAAATATGAAGGAGAAGCAGAGGATTAACAGGAAGTAGCGAGCTGTGTACAGATGTAGGTGGAGGAAGCGGGGATCTGTCAAACGGCAGGCTCGCTGAGAAACAGTGCTCTGACCTTCACGAGACAAGCTGCTACCACCGGCAACAATTTATGCATGCTCTCACTTTGTATTATTGGCTTAGAACAGAAAGAGTGTATATGCGTGCACGGCCATGCATGCGTGCACGGCCATATGTGTGTGACAGGAACTTAGCGTGTGAATGAACGCATTGGAAGGAGTGTGAGCGCCGCGTGGGCCCACGCTCCACAGCGCGAATAAGGTAAAGATTGAGGGTTTACCTCCATCACACAGATTCTCCGCCTGTCTCTCCTGTAGTTCTGCTCTCCGCCTCCCTCCCTCTCACCCTGCAGCCCCATCTCTCTCCGCTGGAACTCCATTAGACCTTGCTCTATGTTATCTTATCCTGGAAAAATAGCCAAACCGCCTGCGGTTCAGAGCAATTATTGTACACCGTATCTCAGGAGGTGTTACAAATTAAACATGGCTTGGGTCATGCACGTTTTAGCTTTGAGCAAGGCATACAAGCAAATGTTAATACATCTTCCTGTAGATCCCACGTAATAATAATAAGCATCTGATCCCAACGGCTGAGCACACTCTTTTCTTAGCAATTTATTTTGTCATTCAGGTTTGTAAGCACCTGAGGCGTAGAAAAAGGAAAAGGTCATCCTGCACTGTTACAGAAACCCAATAATGATTCACCATGAACAAGGGATATTGTTAAATACATATCGCTGTGTGAGGTCGTGGTGGCCTCGGGACGTTTCAGTTAGTGAGGAAATCATTTTCTCCTTACTTCAAAACCGTCAGTCATTAGAGAAATGATTTCATTTTTGTCCAAGATGTTGGTCTGAAGAATAAATATAGCTTTGAGTTAATTGTGATATAAAAGCTGCCTTATTTTCCTCACAGTGTTCCGGACTTTGATTTTAACCCCGGGGATTACAATAAATACAAAAACATCACGTGATTTCATATCAATAATTTTCTAGTAATATTAAGGCTGACTTGTTAAGAAAAATATGTATTTTTTACAGTAAGATGTCAAGTGAAACCATCGGTCAGATCCTCTAACATAATTAGGAACTGAGCAGGCACAACTGATCATGTGATGTGAACGCTTATTTCGTTCTGTGTATTAAACCCGCCACTATCTTCTTATTTTATGTTCCTAATTCGTGGTGTGAAATTATGAGAATTCCTTCTAGCTTATTCAGCTTAGTCGCTGAATATTTCAATGAGTTTTATGGACAGTGACTTTTACAGTTTAGCATTATATAACTGAATTAAATGCAGCCCATGGGGATGAATACAGATGAAGTGGGGGAGACATATTTTAGATGCTTTCCACACCACTACTGTACGGGGGGGGGGGGGGAATACTGTAACCAAAACAAATTGCTTCCTTGTAGCTATCTTGCAGTACTAATGCGGGATAGCTGCGCGATTTTCTACACTCGTCCCTACTGCAGGTTCATTTCAGAGAATTGAATAAATATCTGCTGTGCAGCTCAAAATGTCAGGGAAGTTAAATAATGTCACGCAAGGGAGGTGGATACAAAGTTTGGCAGACTCTGCTTTTTTTATTGTTTATTCCCTCTCTGGTATTTTTCTGATCTGAAAACCATGTGTGAGGGTATGAATCGTGCCTCACTTCTTGGTGTTGGAGGTCACCATGAGGGAATCATTAATTTTAGGGTGAAGACTTGGTTAGGGTTAGGGTAAGGGTTAGGCCATGTTATGGTTAAGGTTAGGATAAGTCTCAGGAAATGCATGTTAAGTCAATGTAATGTCCCCTGAAGGTGTAGGGGTGTGTGTGTGTGTGTGTGTGTGTGTGTGTGTGTGGTGTGTGTGTGTGTGTGTGTGTGTGTGTTTGTGTGTGTGTGTGTGTGTGGGTGTGTGTGGTGGTGTGTGTTGTGTGTGTGTTGTGTGTGTGTGTGTGTGTGTGTGTGTGTGTGTGTGTGTGTGTGTGTGTGTGTGTGTGTGGTGTGTGTGTGTGTGTGTGTGTGTGTGTGTGTGTGTGTGTGTGTGTGTGTGTTGTGTGTGTGTGTGTGTGTGTGTGTGTGTGTGTGTGTGTTGCAGATTGCAGGAATCTCGCGCATGCAATCTGTCCGCTTTAGAAGCATCTGCATCTAAGAAGGCAGTCGTCCACCTGTTGTTCGAGCCAACAGTACAGAAGGCTTTATAAGAGCGCCGAGCTAACGGGGAGAATTGTCAGGAAAACAGACTGATAGCTTCTGATGTCTGGCCATGAAGACAGTTGGAGATGTGCTGCCACTCCCCAACATGAGATTGGAGAAGCACAACACTTTTGGCTTCTTTTAACTTCTCCTCAACCACATAAAACCACTCACAGAGACACCTGCTGATGATACCTGCAGACACAGCAAGTTTTAAGAATCATAACAACTACAGAATCACACACACGCACAAATACACACATCACACACACACACACACACACAAATACACACACACATGCACACATCACACAGTAGCTGTTTTCTGACGTGTGATTAACAATGACTCCTAAAACTTAAACTGGCCTGTGGTAACACACACACACACACACACACACACACACACACACAGATCAGTTAAAGAGGTTTTCTGCCCTGTGGTTGTCCTTGGGCAATATCATCACAGAGAGAATCAATAGAGCCATCGCTCAGTGAATGGAAAGAAGAAGAGAGAGACATTGATGAACATCTAGGGGGAGAGAGGGGGTTGTACAGAAGGATTAGGGGGAGAATAATAGATGTGGAAGGGAGGGAGGAAGAACTCGATCAAGGAAGGGGAAAGAAAAAGCAAGAAAAGTGAGTAAAATAGTGAAATTAAAGGGAGGGAGAGTGGGAGAGTATCACAGTGGGATAATAGGAGCGGTGGAGTGAGCAGCTGGCAACAGTGTTTGAGCCAGAGGAGTACAAAAGGAAGCTGAAGACAAAGTGACAAGGATGGATGAAGGAAGCGAGTGAAAGTAGAACAGATGGAGAACGAGGGAAGAAAACAGGGAGGGAGAGAAGGGATGAGTGAGTAAGCAGAACACGTGAGGAAGTAGTGAGTGTGAGATTAAAGGAGGGGAGTGAAGAAGGGATGTAAGAGCAGAACATCAGACGGGACGGGAGGTAGAGAGAGAGTAAGGGAGTGAGAAGGAGGGAAGAAATGATAGAGATAAAGGTGCACTTAGTGAGTCTGAGTGAATACATGAAGAAGGGGAAATGAGGAAGAGAGCGGATGAAGAAAAGAGCAATTTGTTGGAGCCAGTGATTAAGCAAGACGGAGTTACCAGCAATCTCGTTAGGTCAGATTCTTGCACAAGCTTTATTATGTCTGAAAAAATAAATGATATAATTGCCCTTGGAGGTAAAAACAGTTATCCACAAGATGAGGGCATTCACTGAGCAGAGGTCATTAAACATTCCTTGTGTAATACATAATTAAAACTGCACTTATCAATACTTTTAAATTGGCAAAGGATCAAATACTGTGACGTAGGGCTGCTCAATTAATTACGAAAACAACGTAATCGAAATAAAACGATTTTTTTTTTTAGGATGTTAAAAACATACTGTTCAAATGTTTTCTCTCCAATAAATGGATGTTTTCAAAGCCCATGAATAATCGCATTTAATAATTATTGACCCAAATAATCGAGATTATGATTTTTGCCATTATCGAGCAGCTACTGTGACGTGAAGTTGCTTGTAGAGAAAAACCCACATAGAATTACCCCTCAAACCTCCACAGAACGTTTTATCATCTTTTAGCCCGTTGTTTTGGTTTTATGACCTGCAGCTTTACTGTTTTGATCGCTCTCACAGCGCTCATCAACCCATTTCCAGCTGCACCAGAGGGAGGTGTTTACAGCACCAGAAGATGATCGGCCCAGAAGCAAACGGCTGACAAACCAAGTTAGCAACTGTTTGGTGAACATAGTAGCACAGAAAACACCTAAAGTGCCATGTGTGCTTCTCCAACCCAGTCTCATGGCATTTCGTGTTCACCAACATGATTTTTAATCTATTGATTCGTGTTCACCAACACGATTTTCCCCTTTTTTCCGTGTTGCACAGCACGATTTTAAAAGCAATGTATTTCTACTGGTAATGACGCTCATGGAAGCACGCATTCGTTTGTGTCGGCTGCCCTTAAAGGCAATGTGAGCGTCCATTCTCATTGGATAACGGAGAATTGTACACCCGGAAGTAAGTATTCCCCTTACTGTCGATTGATTTTACAGTGATATCTGCACTACTCATCGACTAAAAAACACCAGATTATCCTTGTTAATTACACAACATTGATTGGTTTAAACTGTGTGCAATGCTTTTGTATTTTTCCCCTTCGATTCGGAGAAACAAATATTTTTTCGGAGTAAAGGATGGCAGAAGACACTACACTACCCAGAATCCCAAGCTATCGTTTGGACTACACCATGTGCTCTGTTTCACAAACCCCGTTTTTTTTTCACCATTCATTCCAATGGCTGGCGTCTATGTCACGTGATCTTCAAATGTCTCCCTGCAGAAAAAAAAAACATGGCCGAACTTCTCGGTGGAAAATGCCTATTTTAAAGTTAGTTTGGCCATTAAAATGCGTTTTGATGTAATTTGATGCGAGAAATATGAGTTGTTATTTCAGATTATGTGTGCAGTGGATGTACATGATCTTTAGTTTGCTAGTTATTACGAAGATTGCTTCAGGAAATTACGTTTTCGTTGTTACCAAGGTGGTTGCTAGGGACGCTGCTATCGATATTATTTCTGTTATGTTGTGTAACTGTTTAATGGTGTTATCTTTATTGCAACCCTCTTCCCCGTCAATGTATAGTGTTGGTCCACAGCGCAAACATATTAGTTTAACAAAATCCGCATCTAAAGATAGCCTACGTTATTTTCCCCTGTGCAATTCCAGTCTCACATCTCACAGCACATCGTCATTAACAAATACCGGAAACAGACCGAAAACATTTAAAAAAAATAAAATAATACTTTATTCCGAGTGTGCTTGCTTTTCTCTTTGAAAGTCATCACATAACGGCATTGTAATACACGGTTCGGCTGCATTAAATATTACATATCTGCCGTAGTTCTGTATTTATAAAGCCCTGATGAGAAGACTTCTAGACAAACATGAGGAACTGAAAACGTGACATGGATCATAAATATATCAGCCATTAAACAACATCTTACATTTCTTTTCACACAATACGTCTCCTTACAGTATCAACACTAATTCGGCTGACTTTTATATTTGATCCAATTGGTAGATAGGCTGTATTTACACCATAAAGGTGCACAGCTGATATAAAGGGACACCTAGTGGTTAAAGCATGTTATTGAATTTCATTATTTTTATTATTAGATATTAATAGGATCCCTATAAAGTATATTCATTACTCGTTATTCTCTACTAATAGTTAATTAAAGACTGTATATAATGACTATTTTGCACATCCCTTTCAAGATTTCAAGATTTTCTAAGGTTTATTGACATATCATATAGGCCTACACAACTATGGTGTAGTTATGCATTGAATGAAAAACTTGGGTCGCAGGTTCCTCAATAGTGCATTACAAGACATCTATCAATATTTGTGCATACCTCCAGCAATGTTAACTATGTTGAAGCACTTATGTTAACTGATATTATACATAATGTATTATACTCTTATAAGATGTATGTAGATATTTCATCTCCGGCCTTGTCAGGTATTGAACAATCAATAATTAAAGAACACGGAATTGTTAAATATAAAACACAGAATTTGTGTGATTATACTAAATTTACAAATAAACACCACTGCATATTTACAACTGTTACACATGCTGATGTAACGCAAATGTTCCAACTTGGGATCAATAAAGTATATCTTATCTTAAGCTGATCGATGGCTACTGCCATATTTGCAACATTTGCCTCTGAACCTTGACAAGTGCATGTTTCAGGCTTATCAATTAATGTAATGTTTTCAATTAACAACAGGGGTCACAAACATAAGACCAGCTGTTAAATAAAGCTCTTCTGACCTTAGCTGGCATGTGTGTATATATATTAATGCTGCCCATTATGGGCACAAGCAATTTTCACCCATTTATTAATTATATGTTTTAAATTTGATTGTTTCCTATCCCCTAAACCTCCAGGGATGTACACAGTTTAATACTGGCAACTTCTTATTATGGGAAATACGAAAACGTCTTTTAAAACTACAACTCCCAGTAGAGACGTGCCATAGATAGAGAACATGTGGCGAAACACAATAGCCAGCCTGTAGTTCTGGGGACAGGGTGGGGGAGGGGGGGATGCGGTGGACCCGTTCAAATCCAGTTTTGGACGGTCTGCCGTGTTTCCATCCCATTTCAAGTGCTGTTCGAGGCTCGGCGTAACCCTCGGAGCACACTCTCCAATAGAGCTCCACAGAGCTTGAGGACTATCACAGGGTTTGTCCTTTGTCAAACAGAGCACATGGTGTAGTCCAAACGATAGCTGGGGATTCTGGGTAGTGTAGTGTCTTCTGCTATCCTTTACTCCGAAAAAATATTTGTTTCTTCCGAATCGAAGGGGAAAAATACAAAAGCATTGCACACAATTTAAACCAATCAATGTTGTGTAATTAACAAGGATAATCTGGTGTTTTTTAGTCGATGAGTAGCGCAGATATCACTGTAAAATCAAATGACAGTAAGGGGAATACTTACTTCCGGGTGTACAATTCTCCGTTATCCAATGAGAATGGACGCTCACATTGCCTTTAAGGGCAGCCGACACAAACGAATGCCGTGCTTCCATGAGCGTCATTACCAGTAGAAATACATTGCTTTTAAAATCGTGCTGTGCAACACGAAAAAAAGGGGAAAATCGTGTTGGTGAACACGAATCAATAGATTAAAAATCGAAATGCCATGAGACTGGGTTGGCTTCTCAGGAGGTGGCAAAGATATGAACAGTCAAAATGTGAGTAGAAAGCAATATTTCACTGAGTTCTCTGTTTGAAAGTTTCACCGCTGTGTATTTATGTCTCTGGTTCCTGGAGTACATCTACATCACTGCTGAAAGGTGAGAAGTTAAATCACTGGAGGGTGGAAAAAACAAGGTTTTCAGAGGATGTTATAAATCCCTTCCTCCCAAAAATGTGTTTTTCTTATGTGTATGTCCCCTCAAAGATCTGACATTCACTATTCAGCCTCTGCTTAGGGGGAGAAGTCTATGCACTTTCCCAAAATGTGAGATGAAGAACGTAAACCCAGGCAAACTTAATTAGGTCAAAAACTCAAAACAGGACTTCCGGTTGGGCATGACGGAGTAGAGACGTGCGTAGTCCTGCTGCCGCAAACTTTTGTGTTGTAACTTTTCAAAGCCCGTAACTCTTCTTTAACTTACATTCAAGTGAACATTAATATTATTCCGCTCACAACACCACCTTAGTATGCCGTTCAAACCGGCGAAAAGCAACAAAAAAGAACAAAACGCCAGGACCGATAGCCCCGAACTAGCTAGCAACAATCTCAGCATGGCGGGCATAGCTAGCCTCCTTGAAGATTACCGTAGAGCTCTCTCTGCCGACTTTAAGTCTGCCATCTCACTACCAACGTAGTGGAGAGACAACTGAGGCAAACTAAGCAGCGCTTTTTTGAACAGGGGGACAAGGCTGGGAGGCTTCTGGCTCAACAGGCTCGGGCAGTTAACACCTCCAGATTAATCCCCAAAGTAAAGTCGCCTGAAGGCAATTTAGTCTCTGACCCGATTGAAATAAACAAGTCTTTCTTTGAATTTTATAATAATTCTTACGCTTCTGAATGCCCCACAATTGGCACAATAAACCCAAATCCTCTTGACTCCTTAACTTTACCCACAATTGACATAGTTAACGCAGGCGGAATGGGGGACCCCATTTCCACTTTAGAGATACAGGAAGCCATCAAATCTATGCGAAATCCCCTGGCTTCACAGTTGAATTCTACAGGGCATATTCGTCTCTTTTGGCCCCAATTCTAGCAAGGATGTATAATGATTCTCTTAAAGAAGGCAGATTACCTCAAACCCTGTCCATGGCATCCATCTCTCTACTATTGAAGAAGGATAAAGATCCTACTCTTTGTGGCAGCTACAGACCAATTTCCCTCCTAAATGTTGATTGTAAAATACTGGCTAAGATTTTGTCCCTCTGCCTCCAACTCGTGATACCTTCTATAGTTCTGCTTGACCAAACAGGCTTTATGATAGGGAGACACTCTTTCTTCAATACCAGGAGGCTACTTAATGTTATTTTCTCGCCCCCGTCCAATGTTCCCGAAGTCATAGTTTCTCTTCATGTGGAAAAAGCTTTTGATACGGTGGAGTGAAGCTACTTGTTCTTAATTTTCGAACAATTTGGCTTTGACTCAAAATGTATTTCTTGGATTAAGCTTTTATACGCCTCCCCTTCTGCATCGGTAAACACAAATGGCATTCCATTGTCTGCCTTCCCTCTCCAACGTGGGACACGCCAGGGCTGCCTGCTTTCTCCCCTATTGTTTAATTTAGCCATCGAGCCTCTAGCTATATTGCTCAGAGGCCACAATGGGTTTGAGGGCATCACTCGCCATGGTCACAAACTTTCCCTTTACGCGGATGGCCTTCTCCTATACGTCTCCAATCCTGTGTCCTCTCTCACTCCTATATTGTCAATCCTTGAGCAGTTTGGTCGTTTATCAGGCTACAAATTAAATCTCCAAAAGAACTAACTATTTTTTGCAAACCAACTGGCGAAGACACTCCCCCCAACCGCTTTTCCTTTT
Source organism: Harpagifer antarcticus (assembly GCA_902827135.1). Lineage (NCBI taxonomy): Eukaryota > Metazoa > Chordata > Actinopteri > Perciformes > Harpagiferidae > Harpagifer > Harpagifer antarcticus. The sequence goes on from CADEHL010001059.1 coordinate 423,080, forward strand.
AATATTGCATCAGACGGCTTCAGATACTTGGGGGTGTCCATCACCAGCTCCTTTAAAGATCTGTTTCCCAAACATTTTCAACCACTCTTAGCTAAATGCAAATCGGATCTATCTAGGTCAGGGATCACCAACTACATTTGTCCAAGGGCCAAAATGTAGGGGGGGGGGGGGGGGTGGGTTTGTTTTGGTAAACAGGAGACACTTGTTTTACTGTTTTAATGGCTTATCAAGAACTCAAACACAACATCTTGGTGTCATTCTGGACAGCTCCCTCTCATCTGCACCCACATAACATCACCCGGACTGCATTCTCCTACTGTAAACCTTTCCTTAGAATATGTTATGAATTGTAAGGTGTCCTTGGGTGCTTTGAAAGGCGCCCCTAAATAGAATGAATTATCGTTATTAATTATTATTATTATTATTATTATCTGAAACGATGTAATAACTTTTAAAACTTTTTCCAGTCACTTGCCCCATGCATTCAGCAGCAGCAGGCCATTCACTTTGATTTGATCCCGTTATAAATGTCATAATTTCGACAATAAAGAAATGCTACATCAACGTTATCTTGCACATTTTATCTAACCATCTCCGTTTCTAACTTTCAATATATTTTAAAAGAGATCTCTCTCTCTCTCATCTGCGTGCGGGTGTGGGGCCTCACAGACACGCTGCATCTCTCTCTTGCTCACAGACACGCTGCAGCGCTGTGCAGTGTGCACACAGTTCTGCCGGTAATGAATCTTACATTTTGTGAGGAAACCTTTCCACCAATAATTCCAATAAGTATTCCAAAATGTATTCACTTCAGGTTTACGAAAGTAACTGTAATCAGATTACTCGTTTTTCAAAAGTAACGCCAGCTGAATACAGTTAGCCTACTTGATTTTTGTATTCTGATTACGTAACGCCGTTACATGTATTCCGTTACTACCCAACCCTGCTTCTAGGCTACTGTCCCGCAGCTCCTGCCTCTCTGTTGGACTCTGTCGCAGCGGGGCTGCTGCTGTGGTGCGGAGCCACAAAGCAGACTCTTCACAACGAAGGATCACTTCTTCTTCTTCTTCTTCTTCAAGGAAGGGAAGGTTTCGCAGTACGCAGTCTACTGTCCCGCAGCTGCTGCCTCTCTGTTGGACTCCGGTACTGCACCTTACTCACGAGACGTTGTAAAAAAAAAATGGGTAGGGGGCGAACGCAGTAACCACTCCGCCAACGCCACAGTCACCCCCGTCGTGCGGGCCGGATGAGAATGTCTGGCGGGCCGGATGTGGCCCGCGGGCCGCCAGTTGGTGGTCACTGATCTAGGTGGTCTTCCCTTCCCTTATCCCTTGTTGGCCGTGTCAATCTTATTAAAATGGTAATTCGGCCGAAATTCTTATATCTCTTCCAGCATATCCCAATTTGCATCAATACATATTTTTTCACCAGTCTTGATAGTCAACTAAATGCGTTCATTTGGGATGACAAACCCGCCCGTCTTAAAAAATCAATTCTTCAGCTCCCCAAGTCGGAGGGCGGCTTGGCACTCCCGAACTTCCGTCACTACTACTGGGCCTCTAATATTAACTGACTCCTTTACTGGACTGGCCCCAAGACTCCTAACTCCAGCCCACCATGGGTTCACATGGAGATCTCCTCCTCCTCTAGCTCCTTACACTCTGTGATTTGCTCCCAACTTCCCGTAATGACGCACAAAATCTCAGTCTATTACTATTAAGATTTGGCTTCAATTCAGAAGGCAACATGGCTTACACAGAGCCTCAATCCAAGCTCCGATACTAAATAATCACTCATTCTCGCCATCCTGCTCGGACCCCACCTTCCTAATGCCAACGGGCTTGTCACAATCAGTAATCTTTACAAGGATGCGGTTTTCTCTGACTTTGCATCCTTGTCAGCCAAATATCACCTGCCAAACAGTCATCTTTTCCGCTTCTTCCAAATTATGCATTTTGCTCAAAAGCAATTTCCCCATCTTCCCAACCGCCCCCCTGAGTCAGGAATTTACCAGTTTCTCACCCTTGATTGTGACCAAAAAAGGCTGGTATCTACTATTTATGGAAAACTTACCTCCTTTGACCTAGCCTCTACTACATCTATAAAAGAGTCCTGGGAGGGTGAGTTGGGTGTAGACATATCTGACAGTAATTGGAGGGACATTCTTCGTTTGGTGCAAACCTCATCTATCTGTGCTAGGCATGGTCTAATGCTCCACAGGGCTCACTTTACCAATGCTAAACTAGCCAAACTATTTCCTCTTAGAAGCGAAGCCTGTAACAGATGCAAGCAATCTCCTGCCAATCACACACGCATGTTTTGGTCATGCCCCAGCCTGAAGGCCTTCTGGTCTAGTGTTTTCAAAACCCTTGAACAGACCCTTAACACACCCATACCCCGTAACCCTCTAACTGCCTTGTTCGGCGTCCCCCCAACACAGAACATGCCCACCACGACCCAGCGGGTCATCACTTTCACAACCCTGCTGGCCAGGCATTCCATTCTTCTTAAGTGGAAGCACGTCTCCCCACCCACACATGACAGGTGGATACAGGAACTATTACAGTGTATTAATCTCGAAAAGATACGATTTTCACTACAAGGATCCCTGACACTCATAAGACCTGGACTCCCTTACTACTGCTAATCAATGACCTGACAATCAACCCTGATGCTGATGAGGTGTGAGGTGAGTGAACCCTGTGGGGGGGGGGGGGGGAAGGAAGAGACCTCCACTTCCCCCTTTCCTTATCTCCTTAATACATTGTCCATTACTTTTTTTGTCTTCTCTGTTTCCTCATGTAACTTGCAGTACCGTTATTTCCCTGGTATTTATTTTTACTGACTATTAACATGAAGAAGCATCCGTATTTTTATGTAATTTTCAGTTATTGGTCTTTGTATTTCATGTAATTTCTACCCCCCTTTTTTTATTTACTTTTTGATTGATGTCTTGTTTATAATGTGATCATAGCCCATAGAGGTGAGGGTGGGGGGTGGGAGGGGTGAGGTAACTATTTAATTTTCCTACAGACCAACTCAAAACAGTCTAATACTGAGACATATTGACAGGGAAACATTCTTTGTCACAACAACGACCAAGACACCTAAAGAGAGATCGTGGACTTTCACCCCGTTATGTTTCTCATTGCTGAACATAGCAAAAACAGCAGTTGGTAGTGCACACTTTTTTAATGAGAAAGAGTAGATGTGCTTCCAGCCTCTTGTCAGATATTCTTTATACTCTTTATGTGGGAAACCCATGTTGAACAAAGTATTCATATAAAAATGTGTCTGGAGGCATTTCACATTTTCATTTTCAGGGTCATATTTGTATGTAGTGTCTCTACTGTGACGTGTCTCCATGCTTTAATGTTCAAAAAGCTCTTTATTTTTCTCATACTGCCTGTGCTGCAGCACCTATTTTCACCCTCTGCCTGAAACCAGAGCCCAGTCTGCTCTGATTGGTTAGCTGGCTGGCTCTGTCGTGATTGGTCAACCGCTTAGAGATGTCCCGTCCCTTAGTCTATTAGGTACAATGTGTTGCACTAGCCAATTGAATCGAAGAGTGTGACATAGTGATGTATATTACAGAAGTAAACAGAGGAGTCCGATCGGAGCGTTTCAGGCATAGGGGGGAGTGTGTGTGGGGGAAAAACTTAATCTAGAGGGAACGCTTTTAGCATTTGCAGACCATTGACATGCACAATAACCTAAGGGACAGTTTCATCCCACAGGCCATAAGACTGTTAAACACTTGCACTTTTGAAAGAACATCCATAACATTCATCTGTTTGCAACTTATATATATATATCAATATTCCAATTACTTGTATATAGACTATTCTGCACTATTTCTATTATATTCTATTGTAGTTTATTTACTTGCACTATTGTATCTGTTTTGTTGTGTTGCACTGTTGAAGGAGTCTGTGACCTAAGATTTTCATCGTCATAACTACACTCTACGTACGAATGACAATAAAAGCCTTGCATATTGATTATAACACACTACAGGTAAAGGGAAGACCCCCAAAGCAGAACAGGGCCTCTTCAAATGTCTCTTTTAGACTAATACCTGATACTTACCTAAAACATATGACTGAACAAAACCGTGGTCTGGAAAAAGATTAAGAGGAGTAGCAGCTGGGATGGGCAGAGTGGGCATAGTGGGCATAGTGGACAGAGTGGATGGCCCTCAGTGAAGGAGTAATTGCTCTGGAGGGTCCCCGGCCAGGAAGACAGCTTGTCCATCTTCAACTTCATTAGCAAGTCCCATGTTAATACAATGACAAATGGCCTACACCGGGAAAGAGGCTGATTAGATTGGAATAGATCATAGGAGAGACAGATTAGCTCATATTACCCTCATACTAAACCTCTTATTATTACCCAGCTGGCCTGTGCTCCTGCTCTGAGGTGAGCTTCAGCTGTCCACCCACCCCCCACCCCTCCTCCTCCTCTTCCCCTCACTCAACACATTGCAAAGTGCAGTGAACGCTGGAGGACAGGCATATTGGCCTATATTAATGTAATCCCTGCACCTAGCACTGCCAGCTCAGCACTGTGCAGCGCTCCTCTGCAACAATGGGAGTAATGGGCAGGGCTCTCGCGTATCATCACCGCTGACTGTTAGCCGGGGAGACATTAACCTGTGGAACTCAACATGTATATCTTATTAACCATGACAGTCTGCTGCAGCCTGATTTTTTTTCTTATCCCAGCTCATCATAAAGTAACTGATCCAGGCATGTTTAACGTAGGCTGAGACGTTACTGCTGGCCCAGGGGATTCTCTATCCAGGAGAGAAAGTATTAAGAACATTTATTTCTCTGCAGCTTAGATTAAAAGTCGGAAAACAGTCGCTATGTAGAGCTAGTCTCTTTACTCTGTTAGAAATGTAATTAAACCACATCTCTCAGGCATGAAATGAGAAAATAACCCACACACTTAGTTTACACATTTAAGATTGATAAAGGGAAATGTGCTCTGATCTTAAAGATACAATTGCTCCACTGAAACCGTCATAAAGCCTAATTTTAACTCGCACAATCAATCTACCAATGTTGTGGATCAAAGGCTTTGATATGATGATGAAATTATGAGCATACTAGTGAAATGAAGAAATTCAACATGGGACAAGTCAGCCAAACTTTTTTAAAAGATGAAACTTGAGGAGTTTTACACCCTCAAAATAATTTAGAGCAGTGTTTTGATAACATTTCAGGACATCCATTCTTCATATTTTACAAATGTTGCATGAGGAACACACATTTAAACACTGTACATCATTGTGGAATAAACTCTGAGGCTGTGCCGTATTTCCCCACGAATAAAACCACGGTGAGCGAGTTGGTATATCTCCTGCTGCTAGTGCTTGTGCTTTTTTAAACAATATCCTTTTCCCCGTAAACCTAATTTCTTACTTCAGTAAAGCAGCAAATGGTAAATGGACTGTACTTATATATAGTGCTTTATCCAGTCTTTAAGACCCCTCAAAGCGCTTTACATACTACATGTCGTTCACCCATTCATACAGAGCAGTGTATCTGGACCTAACATTCACACACCGTTGGCCATGCCATCGGGAGCAACTCAGGGTTAAGTATCTCGCCCAAGGATACATCGACATGTTGACTGCATGGGCTGGGATCGAACCAACAACATTCTGGTTGAAAGACGACCGCACTCCCTCGCAGCCACAGTCGCCCAACAGTGTGACTTGTCTCTCCTCCTCTTCCTTAGCATCACTCCAGTCCATGCACATTTCTTTTTAGTGTGTTCCTTAAGAGGATAAATAGGTTGGAAGTGTTTTTAAGCTTTTCATTCATTCTGCCATCTGCTATCTCGTGACATTTTGAAGGCTTTAATTAAGTTTCAATGTCTTCTAGTTATGTGCTGTAAAAATAAGTTTTCTGTCAACCTGACACATACTTAAAATGCATACATTTCTCTTCCAGATGTTTTCTTTCATTTAAGATAGTGAGCGTCATTTGAACACGTCTTGTCTCACACAGCAGCTTCGAAGGGTTACAGGATATTTCAATCAACACCTTAAAGAAGCACTCGTTTCTTTTTTTCTTTTACCAAATTTGAGACAGTTAGAAGGCTGTGTAAACACGCCATTGACAACACCTTATTAAGTTGTTGTTTCTCTCTTTATAGCTCTGTTTTGGTGTCAACTCAAAATGAGGGTCAAAACGGCTTCTTAGCTGAAATGCTACACTCTGCGAACTGTTTACTCGCTGTTGTGTTGTTGTTTGTGTTGGGCATGTGGTGGACAGTCCATTTCTAAGAGTTCTTTTGTTGAAAACAGATGCCGGGTGCAACTTGAAACTGGGTTTTTGAAAGCAGAAGAATTGCAGCCTGTAGAAAGAAACAAAACAATAACCTTTCAGAAAAGAGGTGAAATGTAGAATTAAGGAAACTGCTGATTTGGGGGACAATTGGGTTTGTCTGTAGGTGACCCTTTTACCACTCAGTCGTTTGGTCTCGATGATAATGGCAGCTTCAAAATCACAACTGAATTGTCCTTTGATTATATGCAAAGTTTCTATTGTGACAGCGGCCTTTGTCTTGTCATTGTTGCATTTGTGGGTGAGTAAACCCTTCAGTTGCTTTCATTTAAATCCCCAGCAGCAATGTCTTGATTAAATAAAACGTTTATTTCTGAGCCAGGTCTTTCATAATGCAGTGGTGTGCAATTGTCAAAGACTGTTGTCGCCATGGGAATGTTCAGTAGGCAGTCAAATCGAGTTTGTGACAAAGTAAGGAGGAATACAATAAATGTCAACATCCTTGATGTCAGTTTTACGCCCCAAACAATCACTGTGTCAAATTACTGATGACACAAAGCGTGTCTTAAACTTTGACAAGAAGTTTTTTTTATTAGTCCAGAATGACATACCGCTTTCTCTGCAGATTACACAGCTATTTTATTTTGGATTCATGGATCTGCATCTCAATCCGTTTGTCTGACCCACATCATTTGTTTCTGCTGTGAAAATGACAGAACAAACCACAACAAGCTGCTCAGTAGCAGACCGACTACAAACGGCATCTGTCTGTTTTCTGTCTTTTGCTAACACCAGCGACAGGTGTTACAGTTCGTGCATTACAGTCTGAGATAAAACACAGAGAGAATCTGCTGATGTCAGGAGAAGACATGCGTCTTTCATTGTTGCCAATAATTAGCCCAGCTTGTAATGAGTCTGAGCCTGGTTCTGAACACAAAGCTACACTTAAAGACTACATGAAGGGGGAGAAACACAGCAAAGGAGCTGCAGGCATGCCCAAACTTCCACCTTGGGAAAGTTTAAATGATTAAAAACCCCCTCACCATCCGGCTGCTCATTACACGCCGTGTCCTACTATTGGACCTCATCATTTTCTATAATTGCCCCCATTGGCCGGACTGCTATCCTATTTTGTCCCATTCTGCTGAGAGATTAAGGCATTCCTCTAGCGACCCTGACCTGTCCCAGGCCGTGTTGTGTGACTGACAGCCCATTAGCGGGCCATTGATTGGTTAAATCAAGGAATGTGTGAGCCAATCTAATTAGGGCAGAGTCCTTTCTCTCTGAATGTCAATTGAGACCCTCGGAGGAAACAAAACTGCAGGCAAATTAGGCCTTTTTAATCCTCTGGATGGAGATTGCGTTTTTTACGACAAGATCAGTGTAATTCACACAGCAGAGCTTAAAAAAACTAAAAGTGTGTTTATGGACACAGTCGCAGAGAATGTGTTGCACTATAATATGTACATATTAATCAGTCATGTCTAGGAATGCAACTACGCAATTACATAGTCCCTTGGGTTTTGACTGTATTGTCTGTCTTTCATGCACATACTGTATATGCACTGAAACATTTCCAGAGGTCCTGATTAATGCTTCACCCCACACCTTCACAACCACACAATGTCTCTTAGGGAGGTGATTGAGCGTACACACATTTGTATGCATACGCTGACAGAAAAAAAACATCCTATCCGTCTTCATCTCTTGCATACAGATGCTCGGTTAGTGTGTTGGTCTCTGTTGAAGACGCGCACTGAGGGGAACATGTGGGGAACATGTGGGGAAGTTGTTCTGGGAGCTGGTTTTGCCCACAGCATGTTTGGATAGTATTTTGGCTAATCAGCGCAGCGCTCCACCACAGATGGTCCTTGACTGAATCTACTACTATCCCGCCATCAGTCATCTCTCCCTTCTTCTCTTTATTCATGAACAACAACAACGATGTATTCCTCCCAAAGCTTACCTTGACAGTCTGGGTGTTAATGGCTTTGTGAATTCAATCATGAAATCGGAACAACTTTTGTGGTCACAGGAGTACTCGAGGATTTTTCTTTTTACTCCAGGCTAAATGCTAATGAGATGTTGTTGATGATGCTTTTGTTATGAAAAATTGGTGCCAGAGTTATCAGACTGGTTTAGGGATGATTTGAAAACCGAGACACTGCTGTTTAACTGACATGTCTGTTTTATTTCTGGTTTATATATCTTGGTTTCCGCAGTGGTATTTATATGTGCTGCAGTTCTTTGTTTGGAGCTACTTTGTGTTTTCTTGTGCTTCGTGTCTAAGGGGTCCAAGGGCTTTTTAAGGACACCAACTTAACTCAATTTGCTGAGCAGCCACACTACTCCACTGCAAAACAAGTACTGATCAGAAAACGTGTAGTACAATTCTCAACAAACATAAAACATTCACACTCAATTTAAAAAATACATAATTACATTAATATAAACACTAAAAGGCAACTTCTTCTGAATATTTCATTGTCATAGTCAGTACTTTACAGCTTTTTGTGTGAAATAATTCACTGCTTAAGAGCATTTCTTTGTTATGATCGTTAGAAGAGAGGTTTAGTGTGTCTCTTGGTTTAGCTGTGTTTTTAAAAGCTTTTCTATCCTGCCAGTGTAATGAGAACATCTAATTAAGTTCATTAATTTAAACCTGTGTTGCTGTTGCTCTACAGTAGACATCCTAAGCTCTCGTTGAAGCTGTGGCATGAGCTGAATATCAACATCAGCGTGCTAACAAGCTAGAAATGACAACACTAACAGGCGGATGTTTGGCTGAATGATTACCGTTTACCGTGTTACCTGGCTAAAATATGCTAATTAGCTCTTAACGCAACATACGGCTGATGATAAAAGTGATACAATTCATTTTGCCAATATTTGATATATAAACAGTTGGTTAAAGGTCCCATGTCATGGCCATTTCCACTGATCATAATTCCATTGTTCAGGTCTACTAGAATAGATTTATACTGTGCAATTTTCCAAACTCACATTGGTTTCGCATACAGCATCTCTGTAAAGTATAGCAGTATTCACTCTCTCTACTAAACGGCTCGTTGCAGCTCTTGTGTTTTAGAGTTTTACTCGCTACAGGGTGTACTTTGAGGGTTTTGACTCTGCAGACCGTTTACATGCATAAAAACCTTCATAACACACAAGGGGACGGGTAATAACCGGAAAAGCATGACATGGGACTCACATTTTTGCATAATGTTGTTACTAGATGAAAACGTAAACATACTTTAAAGCAACAATTATATCTATACAACATTTTAATTGGAATACAATCCATTTAATAGTTGGTATAGTTGGGATATTTTTGGACTATACCAAGTGGAACCAAGCGACCAATAGACATCAGATGTTGAAATGACGTGCATAAATACATATTTTTTTGCTGACTCCACAGGAAAGAAGTGATTAAACATCTACAAAATATTTGGTATCACTACAATGTGAGTGTCCTTAAACCTTGTGTTGTGTTCAAAAGCTGTTACCGTTCATGGTGTTCGCGGGTTAATTTTGACACATGATTAATCTCAGTCCAAAACACACAAAAAAATGACTATCATCCAATATTGTTTTAACTACATCATAACTAACTTATAATGCATTCATAACCGAACAATCCTGTTGTAATTTAATGTTATGGCCCCAAAACACATGACACCACATATTGCACACGTGCATGTGTGTTCAGGTTCAAGTGTTAGTGTTCTTTGAGAAAGGTGGAGTTCCCGTGGGGGGAGGGGGGCAGAGGGAGGGGAGACCAGGTGCATGTTGTGAACAATTATTGTTACAGTGGATGAAGGGGGCGGGGGAGGGGTGTCTAAAGTCAAAGATGAATCTTGATTGGTCCAAATTTGACGTCGAGTCACCCACAACAATTCTGCTGAGGACCAAATTCTACACTTTTTTTTTAGAGACCTTCAGACTTGGCAAACTTGGTCAAAATCAGTTTTGTTGTGGTTATATAGCTGTTGTGGAGGAGATCATGAAGCCTTGTTCCGATAAAAAAGACTAGAGCGTAGTTATTATATCATTTTAACTTGAAACGGGAGACCCGAACACAACATTAAACAGCCTACTACAATCCACAATAATGAAAGATGGCACCACCTGAGTGCTACATGAGCAATGGCTGGAAAACAAAAGGACACCTTGGCAGAGAAATGGAACACACACACACACACACACACATACAAAAGCCCATCACAATGCCTGTACTTTGCCATACACATGTACAGACACATACAGAACAAACACACACACAAATCCTGGAACACACACACACACACACACAGATGCAGGGTGCTGCTGTTGCTCCCAGATAAGTCTCTCTCCAAAGACCAGTGTCTTTGTACATCAGGGGGAGCAGAGGGTGAAAGGAACTGCTGGAATGAACTCATGTCGTTAATTTGTTTCAACTCCAAAGACACACGCCAACACCAAATCCTCTCTACACTTGTGTACCTTCTCTAAAGAACATTCCCATCTCTGCTCTTTTATCTTCTCTCCTTCCCTCCTCTCTGTCCTTCTCTTCCCATCTCTCTGCCTTGCCTCTTGTTAGTGAGCATTTTGCTAAAAGGTGATATTAGTGCCTTCAGTGCTGTGCCAGGAATACTAACGCACAGCTCCCTGGCATTTCGACAGCCTCTGTGTTACCTGGATTTGTACTGCCAGATTATTCAGGATTACATTTACACACACACACACACACACACACACACACACACACACACACACACACACACACACACACACACACACACACACACACACACACACACACACACACACATGCAGAGACACAGACTATTCCCCCATACAGAGGAGCGCTCAACCTTCCTCAAATTGGCAGTTGTTGTTGGCTCACCCCTCAGCTGAACCACTATGTTCTCCAGCAATCTTCTGGAGTGTAATTGCAGTTTCGGCTCAGGAATTAATCACTGATGTGGTTTAATGGTGTGGGATGTATGTTTTGGGTCTTCCTCAGAGACACAAAATGTGTTGTGTTGAAAAATATCAAAGGAAGAAGGGATAAAGGTGAAAGCAGGACCAAATGGGTGGAGCTAGGGAGATAAACGGAAATGGGAACGGACGAAGAGAGGATGTGTGCAGATTTAAAATGCGAAGAGAGAGGGCAGGTATCGAGAGAAGTGGAACTAACTGAGGGCAGGAGGTGATGAGGGAACAGGAGGAGGGATCTCACGCGGTGAAATAGAGACGCGCCCCGCTAGCAAAGATGAAGGGCTACTTTAATTGGGTTTCTGATGCCGGCTTAATCCTATTCTCCATATTAATCCCTTACATTGTACATAATCAAAACAAATACTCCCATGGGGGCGAAGCTGTTAAGAGGATACAGTAATACAGATAGTGTGCATGTGGGACACCTGTACACAACCTTTGGGGACAAACTAAGGACATGTCCCAGGCATCGCTCTCGCTCTGCAGAGATGGGCGCCGAGGGGGCTTTGCAATCACACGAGAGAATCTAAATTATCATTCTGCTCCCGGAATATATTGTGCTGCTGCAATGTAATTGTGGAACTGTTCCTGAGCACGGCTTCATATGCAACAAAGCAACAAGTGGGAACAAGTCACCTTGCACAAAAATAAAATTACATCTGGGTCTACATTTTTTTTCAGTGCTGTTTTTGCCTACTACCGAAAAACATCTATTCCCAATGCTCCCAGTGCTTCACTTCGTCATGCAGCCATTTTTTCTAGAGCTTTTAGTGTCTATACTTAACAATGCATATCATTCATTTCACAGTTTATTTTATTCACTCTCCTGGTGGATTTAATTTAGAGTACTTTCTGTAGACTGTAAGCTTTATTCTTTGCCTGTTTTTGAGTAATAACATACTTAGATTCACACGTAGATTTTAGTTGCATCTGCTTGAAGGGGTCCCAATTAAGAAGAATTGGGCCTCATTGCAACAGTATTTTCTTTAATCTTTTCCTGAGAAAGTGTACCTCAGATACATTAAGTGTTCCTAAACCACACATGGTCTTATGAATCAGAATCAGAATACTTTTATTTGTCCCACAGAGGAGGAAATGTACGGCAAGAAAAAAGCCAAAGATAGCTTAGCATTAATTAAGAAGCATGCATAAACTTGTGAAAGGTAAAAGTAGACAATTGAGTGTGAATCCAATTGTCCTGAATAACAATTGCCCCCAGTTAATTGTATCGGTAAGTAAATGCACTTGTGGTTTTATAAGGGTGAATCCCATTGTCCTTATTAATTAAATGTGCCTATAAGTTGATCCTATTAGCAAGCAAATGCCCCCAATACGAATAAAAAGGCATCAGATTTCAGGGTCGTGTGCACAAACAGAAATTGAAAAGAAATGTGAGAGAATTGTCAGAAATGTCCAAACTAAAGTCTAAACAGGGTAAAGTCTAAATGTATGTTGTGAAGGAAGTGAACACTAAACAAGCTTCATATTTAGCAGCATCAGTAGGACAATCAATCAATCAATCAATGTTTATTTATATAGCCCAATATCACATGTTACATTTGTCTCTGGACTTCACAGTTTGTACAGAATATCAGTATGACAATACGACACCCTCTGTCCTTAGACCCTCACATCGTACAAGGAAACACTTCCGAAGAAAACCCACAGTTTAAAGGGAACATGGGAGAAACCTCAGGGAGAGCAGCAGAGGAGGGATCCCTCTTCCAGGACGGACACACGTGCAATAGATGCCGTGTGTAAATTGAAAAGATAATACATTTGCAACATAGGTAGTCCAAATGTTTGGAAATGCATGTGTGTATAATAGGAAGATGAATCCACGAGGATATCCATCCAGGACCTATGATCCAGGACCACAGCCACGACACAAGATCCAGGGCTCGCGATGCAGGACACAGGACCGCAGGATCATCCATGACTCCGGATCCCGGCGTATATAGACACCAAAAAGAAAGACATTTGGGGAAGCTGGGTTAATCGGAACATGAGAGTACACAGGTATAGACAGAGAGAAGGAACAAGTAAGATGTCCCCCGACAAACTAAGCCTATATCAGCAAAACTAGGGGCTGAATCTAATCAGCCCTAACTATAAACTTTATCACAAAGGAAGGTCTTAAGCACACTCTTAAGACCGAAATATCAACCACTCATTAGTGGATGGCATTCTCAGCTTACATAATTGATGAAAATTGAAGTGTCATTGTAGTGTTTATTTATTCAAAAGACCATAATGCTCTGTAAAGTAATCCAAATTATTCTGAAAAAAAATATCAATGATATGTTTTCAATGTACATCATATAAAACACAACTGTAAAATTGAAGCTAATTAAATAACCCATTATTTTTGCTCGAACACATCAGCGAGTATGCTTTAGTGTGTTCTTCAGTGTGTGATTTTGTTTCTAAGAGCAAATCCATAAAGTAAGAACACAATGGTAAATGTTAGAATCATTGTTCAAACAGCAAAAGTGGCTTTTAAGAAAAACACTTAAGAAGTGTTAGTGAAGGATCTATTTTCTTGAAAATAAATACGAGTCGTTGTTTTCACAGTACTATTATCCTTAAGCATACTCAGTGGTCGAGGTCCAATGAACCACAGAAAGGAGGCCTCTTGCTTCTGGGACTAATTATGAGTAAGGATGTCTATAGATTTTATAATTCACAAAGACACTCCTCATTGCTTTCATTGATTTCTCATTTCAGGAGTAAAATAAACCGTTTTTGAGAAAAGGCAGAGTTAATGTGGATTGTATAAGGCACCAAACAACATGACACAATAACGTAAATATTTAAATTTGATCACCAAATATACGTTTTTAATAGCGGTATATTGATAAAGTTCAATTTATTCTTCACTACTTTATTTTGAGATTTGTATTTAGGTTTTCCTGTAAGAAACATTCTGCATTATCACAATAAGAATTAATGTTTATATCCTTATTGTTTTGCTTACTGCCATGTGCGTTATTATGTTCTTTAAGTGCTTTAGTTGGATGTATCGCAGTTAAAGTGACACTATATTCAACTTAACAAATACTGTAATCATCCCTTTTACAACATTACAGCAAACTAAGATATCTGAGCTCTTGATTTTCTTTTTTAAATCAACGTGACATAACACGGTAGATGCATAGAATAATGTAAAGTGATGCCAAATATGATAAAAAGTAGGAAGAGAACTATCTAGTACATATATGTATATAGTATACAATTTTAGCAAGTTTTTATATTGTCCTGTTCCTGTAAGCCAGTACAACGAAATGTCGTTTTAATAGTACACTCTGTGTCTTGTTGAAATGACAATAAAGTATGTCTAAGTCGAGTAGCATTAGATTATGGGTAATAACTGGTGTTAGTGGATACAACTTCTTGATCATAGAAAATAGCCTTTTTAGCTTGGCACATTCAGCCACTTTCACATGATTTGCAAGCCACATGCAATGAACTCGACTCGCCCCAATAATCATCCCATTTTGCAACATGGATACAGAGAGGAATAGCTTTGGAAGCACTTAGATTGTACTTGTACATGCCCAGCTTCAACAGGTACCTGAGGGAGAGTGTGGAAGGAGCCATGCAAGTTTAATGTTTCTGGTTTCTGCAGCAGAATAAAGCCCACGGTGTTGGTTTTCATCTTTTCTCTATGTGTAGCAAGTGGAGCATGAGGAGAAGGTAGTGATAGGGAAGGTAGGTAAACACTTTGTGCCCAACTGGATCAGATTTGTTGGGAAACCACAGCGGCATCACACGGGTCACCCAGTAGGCTGTGAAATGACTTGTTGATCCTCAGCGTGTGTGTTAGTGTGTGTGTGTGTGTTAGTGTGTGTGTGTTTGTGTGTGTGTGTGTGGAAGATAGAGGCAGTGGTACCTTTATCTGCAGGTCAGAGAAACCTTTTCAAGTCAGACCCCATTCTGAAATGGCCCTGCAGCTTCGCCGTGGAGAGTGATGAAGTAGAAGCACAGCAGGGGAAGGAAAACATAAAGAGAAAGACTTGAAGGATCAGTGGAGTCTGACAAACAAGGAATTATCAGAAAAAGAGAATGCGAGGGCCCCCAGGAGCCCCACGCCACTGCCCAGATCTCTGCTGGACATGAAGATTTACTCAATGTTCTGCTCTGACAATGACAAATTAGATCAGAGGAAAGAGAAGTGAGTGCAGAATGAATGAAGAGAGGACCGAGTGCTGTCCCTTGCATGAAGGCAAATTAGCATGCGCAGTATATCTCATTTATAGCATTGGCGCTGCCCATTGTGGGCAGCGCCACAACCTGGCAGGGACAGCGTGATCTGCAAAGGTGCTCAAAGTGTTCTATTACCTCACATAACAAATGACCAGCAGTTTTAACATCATCCAATTATCTCTTCTTTTTCTGGAAAACAATATTTTTGAAACTGATTAGTTAACTTAATATGCTCTAAATGTGTGTGTTATATAAAACCTGTTATTGGGTATAGTGTAAGGGATGAGTAAAATGATATAGAGATATGGCTAAGAGATACTCTCCACTGAAATGCAGACAAACTAATGTCAACTCTAACCCGAAGGGAGCAAACTCATTTCGATATTGGATTGTCTATCTCACAAAAAATGATTCATCAAATGAATACGGGGAATATGTGATTGGTTGTAGTTTAATTTCTGAATGAACACATTACGGGTGAATTCTCCCTGGGACCTGAATAAAGCGGAAGGAAATGTTACCCGACGAATTTTCATTAAAATTCAGCAAGAGGCATGCTCCGTGAGAGGTTAGTTTATTGGCCGGCAGGCGCAGGAACACACACACACACACACACACACACACACACACACACACACACCACACACACACACACACACACACACACACACACACACACACACACACACACACACACACACACACACACACCACACACACCACACACACACACACACACACACACACACACACCACCCTCTCACAGCTGGAGTGCCTTCCTCCAGCAGAGACTGACAGAAGCGGGGCGACCGCTCTAAGCTGTGCGCGCTCATTTCTCCTCTCTCCACCAGCGCGCCTTTTACTGTTGACATAAAAAACTTTGAAGAGGTGAGAGCCGAAACGTCAAAACGCAGACTAATCACCTTCGACAGCGCGCATCAAGAAATAAAAAGGGGGCAAAGAAAAATACCCAGCAAGTCCGAGGAAAGCGGTGGAGCCGGGAGAAAGAGGGAGCTATGCCATCTCCCGCCGAGCAGAGCCCAGTCCTCCTGTGTTGTGTTTCGGAGCTGCAGCATGGTGTCTCTCTCTGGACTCTGGACCTACTGCCTCGCCCGCGGGAGACTTCCTCTCCTTTTCCTCTCCGCCAGACCACTCCTGCTGCTTCTTTTATTCACGGTCTCTTCTTCCCCGGAGTCCTGCTTCTCGCACCCGCAGACGTGTCACATCCTCGCCCGGATCGGACACACCGTGCGCCTCGGTGCGCTCTTGCCGACTCGGCAGCCGGCACGGATACAAAACGCGCTCAACCGCGCCCTGGCTAGCCTCCGGCACCAGGGTGGAGGGGCAGACTCCTCCACGACACCCTCCCAGACACCCCCCCTGCTGCCCTACAACCTGAGCCTGGAGGTGGTGGCTCGCACGCCCGCGGGAGGCGACCCGGAGTCGCTGTCCCGCAGCGCCTGCCAGGACTTGGTGGTCAGGGGGGTGTCCGCGGTGCTCGCCTTCCCCCGCTCCAGAGAGGAGCTGATCCAGGTGGAGTTCCTCTCCTCTTTCCTGGAGATCCCTTTCATATCCATCCTGGAGGACACAGAGCCGCTTGTGACTAAGGTATGGATGGATGGTGTGCGTTTCTGCTGGCTGCTGCACCTGTAGCAGTCCTTTTTTAAAGGAACAGAAAACATAATAACAGAATGTTATTTGGGTTTTTATCATTGTGTTCTTGCGTTCTGCTCTCTAATAAGCACCACCCTCCGGCCAAACATATTTTCCTTTGGACTTTTATCAGAGGAACCTTTGCCTGACTCACTGCCTTGTGGCGAGGATTTTGGTGGCTGAGCTGGTCTCACTAGCTCGATTTTAAATCAGGCTGAAGGCAAGGGAATAGTGTAAAGAAAGATAATTGGGACAGGGATAATACGATCCATTATTCTTGAGATTCATTTTAATAATACAATTAGCAATAATACAAACACAATAAGGACGAATGGAATAGTAATAAAGGACAATTTAGTGTCTCAGACTAAGTGGAGCCGCTAAATGTCTTCTCCCAGTAAAGTCTGATTGATCTCAGCTGAGCTCCCTGCTGGTGGACCTGCAGGCCCTTCACATGCATCTTTAATATATGATAGCTCTGCTTTAGTATTGGACTGAACCCTCCAGCCCGCAGCAGCAGAGGTTTAAACTGAAATGCTTTTTTTTTAAGCTCTCATCTTGTGTATATGTGACTCCATATGAGCAAGAGTGTGTATTTGTGCATGTGCCTGCATGTGAGTGTGTGCATGTTTGATTGAAGACGGCTGTGTTGTGGCACCTCTCTGAGTGAATCATTCAAACAGCAGAGAGACTGATAGATGGATGCTGGGGAGAGGTGAGGGGCCCGCTGCTGCCGCTGGTGCTATTTGTGCACGGTCATGTCTTTTTTTGGCTTGTTGCTCGATGTGAGAACATTTGTAAGTAAGCAATAAGTGTGTGTGTGTGTGTCATGTTAGTATTTCCAGCGGCAGTCGAGCTGCTTGCCAGTCAGTCAATCCAACTCCAGTCATATCCGCCTCTATCCAACTGAGCAGCCAACTGCATCCCCCTGACACAAACACACTCAAACACACACACATATTTACAAAGTGCCAACCTCCACACACACACAAGGACAAATAAAGAAGACTTCAACTTTACTTTAACACAGGTGTATAGCTAAGACTTAACACACACTCGGGGACACACCTGCCAGAGACATTGATTTCTTCTCCACCTTTTTTCTCACACACACACACACACACACAGGCAGCGAGGAGAGAGAACGAGAGAGGAACGATCCATAGTTTAAGTCTGAAATCTCTGTCCTGTCGCGTCTCTTTGTCAACAATATATTTCTTATTCGATTTCAATAAAGCTTGCATGAATGAGAAGTCACACCACTTGACGAATGTGTCGGCAAAGCAAGGAGATAAGCAACAGAGAGCAGAAGGAAAGGGAGATGAGGGGGGAATGAGAGGAAGGGGTGGGCAGGGAAGGAAGAGAGGGCTTCTTCTCTTTCTTGTGGGAAGCCTTTCAGTTCTTCAAAACGGTGCCAAGCAGTCAGTGGGCAAAAGAGAAAGGGCAACATCACTCTCTTCCTCTGTGTCCCTCTGTTTCAGTAATCATGTCAAGCAGATGTTGTGTTTTGAATGTTTATGCTACAGAAATGTTCTTCAGCCTAATATTATATTCATGATGTTTTTTTTCTGTGTCAGGCTAGTCCTCCGTGCTTCATCGAAGGTGACGTGTTCAGGTGTGAGGCAGCAGCAACATCTGTTTGTGTGTAAGCCGTAGAGGAAAAGCAGGGCAGCTGCGATGAGGAGTAGCAGACGAATAAAATATAGGGACAGAAACTCAGGATTAAAACATGTTACATACTCCGTATAATGTGTAAGAAGAAAGTGCAGGAAGGTCAGCCTTTCAGAACCTTAATAATAAAAGGAGTAAGAAACTTAAATTGACACTTTCATGAACTAAGTAGGATTCCTTTCTGTTCTTGTAACTGTGTATGTGGTTGCTTGGGTAAACCGTTTAGTGCTGAAACTCTAATCGTCCTATATTAAGCAAAACATTTAATTTTTCCATCGTGAGATAGTTAAAGATGTGCACCACTTTCCCATTTAGATATAATTGTTATTCTTAGATATTTCCAATTTAAAGACCTCCCCAAGTGAGGGGCGTTTTTCAGCATTTACTAACATTTGAGTGAGTTAATAATTTAGCAATTTATTACAATTGCTGTATCGAAACAGACAGAAATGATATCCTGCAGCCTTAACACCTTATGATTCTCAGTAAATTGCCAGTGAAGACAATGCATTTCCATTTCTCACACTCCAGGGTGCATGTCAATAGACGGAGAGGCATGGAAGACATAAAGGAGGCTGGTAGGGGGTGGGACAGGTTCCTAACAAACTGAGAGGGCAGAGACGAGTGGGCTGGGTCAACAGGAAAGCAAATTGTTACCCTGTATACAAACCGTTTCTGTGCTGATAGCGAAACACACAACCAGAAGATATCATTCTAATTAGAAATGCTATTTACATTTTAGCATCAGTTGGGGAGGAGCACTCCTCGGAGGGGGGAGGAGGGCTGGAAGAATGCAGAGACAAAACAAACGCTCCTGCCAAAAATGTGCTGGATCCGTCACAGATCCAAATAAAGGAGGTCTTTTTGTTCGTCTCTGGAGAGTATTCCTCCCTCGAGTGTCTGAAATTGTGGAGATATTTCTGCAGGGTGTTTGGAACTGAGCCCATGTTTTTTCAGGTAAATGTTTCCCCCCTCTAGACATCAGAGAGAGGTAGATACACAGAGAGGAAGAGAAACACCTGCAGCAGGAGGCTACCTTCTAACTTTATATTTAATTGATACACAGGAACCACGAAGAAATAAAAGCTGACTTGTTGAGTGTGATTATATTGGAGGTTCTTCAAGGTCAAAGAACGAGTCTTTCAAGAATGAATTAGTCTTTGGCTCGGGGTTAATTTTCTTTACTGTCAGCTAATTTCTCCCTTATTTCACGATTCATCAGAAGACAAAAACAAAGAAGTGAGCTCAGAGCAGCCTCGATCAGTGGGGGCGCCTTACAGCGAGTGTGACATCCTGGAGGTTGTGATGATAGATTTTTCCCAGACTGCCTTTCAGTTCCCCCCAAAAAACCCACTGCTTCATAAAGGGTTCCGATTATGACGAGTGCATTCATTTGAATTATCGCATTCCTACTTTGCAATACTGGGGACATTTTGGGACACTGAAGGACGCAGACGGACGGAGGGACAGGAAGGCAGACGGAGACAGAGGTTGGTTGTCCGTCTGCGCCCCCCCCCCCCCTTTGCTTAGTCAGAAGGAGCTGTGGGACTTGGTGATGCATCTCAGCAAGGAAGTGCTTATTCCTCCCAACCTACTTAAGCTAATTAGAACCAGTGTGTGACCCCTAACTGTAAATCTCTCCTGTTCATCTATAGCAGGGAGGATGGGGATGGGAGAAGGGAAAGGGGGACAAGCGGAAGGAGGGGGAAGGAAAAAGTAAATGGCTTTCTAACTCCCATCACGGCCATTATGGACATTCAGGTGATTAGTTCATCAGTGTCTTCTCATGGAACATGGATAAGGAATTCAATTGAGGGTATGTTTAATTAAAAATAATCACAAATAACATTTCGTAACCCCCCAAAAAAGAATGATATGGGTTTAAACATTTGTATTCTGCCAGTATGTTAGGATGTGTTTGTGGAGTCATTATGGAATGAAATAAATTGTTTGCCTGCCGACTTAATTGAAAAAGACGTGTATGAAATCCCCGCACATTTCCAATTCCTGTTTCAATTGAGTCTAACCAAACCATTTTCGATTCGCTGATAGTATCACAGAAAATGATATTGTGGATCAGGATTTCTATTTCGGAAATGTATTAGCAAGGAGGCCTGAAGAAAATGGTTTTGCTGATTCCTGAATGTGATAGGTGCGAGGGGTGGTATGGTGTGAATGAATTATTTGTCATTTCTAGTGGAGGGTTGTTCCTCGACTCACTCACTGACATTTTACTCCCAGACCCTCATTCTGTCTGCAAATGTATCCATAGAGCATAATGCACAGGGCTGTATTTCAAATTCTAAATACCATAAATGTTCTCTCTGTAGTTCAAAAGAGAAGAGCTTTCTACTCTTGTTTCAGAGTCTAGTTCTTACCTGATTTGGCTTTTAACCAGACCTTGATCATATACAATACAAAGGCATGTGTGTTTACTTCCTATTGGCAGCTTGCACTTGTTACTCTAATATTAGTCTCTATTTGATGTGAAACTGTTTAGTTTATTTCCCTCTGAATCATGGCATTAGCTGAATGACTAAATTGCAGATGTTATTGTCATTAACCTTTTTCCCTAAAATCACCACTTAGATACGTTCATGTGTTGTGTTAGTCACGATTCTTTCAGTGACGCGGCGTAACCTTTATCGTTCTACTTCCCCCTCTGCAACCTATTCATCCTGCATTCTTTTATTAAGTCACTTCCTTTTCTTTTAAATTACATACCTCATTCTGCTTAGTAAAATGAAGATTAGTACAGTAAAAAACCCAATTTGCGACTTTGAATGAAATGACATTTTAATCCAAGGACCCTGCTGAATAAGACGCATTGTGGCTCTGAGCTAGCCCTGCTCTCCGAAGACACGCACACTGAACACACACACACACACACACACACACACACACACACACACACACACACACACACACACAAACCAATACAGAGAAACACATGCACAAGCCACACCAATCTATACCTCCATGTATGTCTCTCTCACTCACACACACACACACACACACACACACACACACACACACACACACACACACACTAGGGCTGAACGATTAATCGATTTTAAATCACGAATTCTTTGTTGTTCTTCTTGTGTGTCAGTCACACCAATCAGTGCTGTGCTCCACATGAACCAGCCATTGTTAACCAATCAGAAGTGGCCCATGATAGAAGGTGATAGACAGATTGATCCAATCACCTGCCAAGTATTTTTGAAAGTGCCTGCCCTTTCCAAACGGCTTCCAATGGAGCTTTCCTAGATGGTTTCTGAGTCAGGTTAGTAACGCTCCATCACGTGTTTCTATGACAGGGTGAATCTTAAACTGAAGCTTGACTGTAAAGCAACCCAACGGAAGTTTCATGTAAGTTTAGTTCTTTCACTCGTAGCTCGGGCTGCGGGGTGCTAGAGACGGGAGCACGTTGATACGACCTTCCTAGCCGGAGTTATGGCCGCATTTTACAATAAACTTCCGTTGGGTCGCTTAAAAATAAATATCGCAAATCGAATCGCAATATCTGTCAGAAAAATCGCAATTAGATTATTTCCCAAAATCGTGCAGCCCTAACACACACACACACACACACACACACACACACACACACACTCAGTGTCGACTGTGTGCTCACTAAAGGTTATTAAGCCTAATGAGGCTTTACGAGGCTATGCTGCCTTTAGTGTTTTCTTTGAGATGATGAAGGGATTTGTGCCCCGACCACAGTGGAATAAGAGGGACAAAACTTTCTGCCAAGCCGGAGCCTCGGGCAAACTGACAGGTTGAGACAAGCCGGCCACTTAATGCAAGCAGCTCAGAGCGCTTTCTTTATTAGTATTTTGATGACAGTTCAGCACTGTCTTGACTGAGCCAGATCAATTGAGCAGAGCAGAATCAGCGTAGTGTGTATTACCAAAAGGACTGTGGGCTTCTTTGAGCTGCTCAGTATGGCATTTGAGTTTCTGTTCTAATGTTTGGCTTGGGTTGTTGCCTCTGGTGAAGCAAATGTTTCCAGCAGCTCAACACCAGTATAATATTTCTCTATACTTATATAGATATAAAATACAGCATCTCAGCAGTGGTTTGAGGCAGAATGTAATGTGCACGTACTGTATAGGGGAGACGTGGTTGTCATTATAGAGAGTTAATGGAGGGATTGAGAGAGGTATGTAGAGATCAGGGAATGAGGGATCAAGGAAGAAAGAAGGAATCAGTTCGTAGGGAATGCTAAAAGAAGGGATCAGGAAGGAAAGGGGGAATAGGGTGTTTGGGACGAAGGAAGAAGAGATCAAGGAAACATGGGAGTATTCCAACAGTATCGAAAGGACGGAAAGATATCTGACACAGAATGTGGGAAAATGGATACAGAAAGAAAGGAGGAATTGTATACAGTTATAGGGAACGATGGGAGAAGATCTAGGAAATAAGAAAGTAAGACATATGGGGAAATAAAGCAAGGATGAATTGGAGTTATGAATCGGGTGTGGGAGAAGTAAAAATGGGATAGATTGAAGGCTGTGGGAATGGGAGAAGGGATGATGGAAGATGGTAGGAGATGAGGGATGACGGGCAGCCGGGGCCTTGTGCTTCGCTTCCCACCGGGGAGTCTGACGGAGGCAGTTTTATCTAAACGTTGCCAGTTCATTAGAGGATTAGCGAGTGATAACTTCCTGCTATCTGTGATTGGAAAAAACACCTACCTGCACACAGCCATACTGATAAGTGAATGCACACACACACATACATTCTTTGTGGTACTTGTACACACTGCACCTAAGACTATAAGCAAACTTATTTCAAACATACTGATGAAAAGACCCATTTTGTCTTTGGAATACTTTTAAAAAGACTCTACTATTACAGAAACTACTGCTATTGACTGGGCAGTAGTTGTGTGTGTATATGTGTGGAAATATGTGTAATTGTGGTACTTTAAGTAGGAACTGAGGCATAACACCAGAAATCTAGGCCAGGTGGGCGTTAGTGATAAGGGAAGGCTTGGAGACAACACGCATATAGGGCCCTATAGAAGCTCCCACGGGTCACAGGTGAAAGACGGGCAGACAGGAGGCGAGACAGGTGGGAGAAGGTGGGAGAGACATGTGCTGATGTGAGATTAAACAGATGCTGACAGATGGCTAAGAGACACGGTTGAATGAGTGCCAAGGTGACAGGTTCGCCAAACACCCGCGGGTAACGTCAAGAAAGTGGGGAAAACAACAAGAAAGGGGTAAGGCAAAGTAAAAAGTAGCAAAGGATAAAGAGTAAGCAAGATAAAGAACTTGGATGGAAACAGAATGACTGAGAGAGCGATTCAGAAAAGTTTAAAATAGGAAGATTAAACTGAGAGAGACAGCATAGTAAAGTGTGCAAGCTAGTAAGAGATAAACGAAGTGAAATTGGACCAGGAAGTGACAAAGAAAATTTGACGGAGCGAGAAGCCGTCAGAGATGAAGCCATTTGAGAGGCGAGCGATGCGCAGACAGCAGGATTGAAAGATGGTAAACCCCAAGGTAACTTCTGTGTTACTTCTGGGATATTTATGTTGGGAGTTGGCAAGAAAACAGGGATGATTTAGAGCCCATCTGGAGGGGCTTCAACACCACCTGCCCACAGAGGAAAGGCTAGGGAGACACCAGTGTACCGGTGGCACTCACACACCAACGCACACCGATACATCGTTTACATGAGGTACATGTGTAGAAATGCAGCCATTTTCACACATTTGGCGCTCTGCCAGCTCGTTGGATGTGAAATTAAATAATCACCATGCTGTTTGTTCTGGCTTTTACGACAATGTAATGATTTAAACACACAAGGCAGGGCACCGGGGAGTTGTTTTACCCAAAGCAAGAAGCAGAGAATTTAAGTAAAGGCTCCAGCGACAAACAAAGTGTTTTCCTGTGTCCATGGGTCACCGATTTTCTAAAAGATTACTTTGCTCAAAGTTAAACTTTTTTGCGGAAGCATAACATATTATTATAGGTCTACTCGAGCTCTTATAGTACTCCATTAAAAAGAAAGGGCTGGCTTTGCTAGG
The DNA here is from genome assembly GCA_902827135.1 of Harpagifer antarcticus. Classification (NCBI taxonomy): domain Eukaryota; kingdom Metazoa; phylum Chordata; class Actinopteri; order Perciformes; family Harpagiferidae; genus Harpagifer; species Harpagifer antarcticus. Next base: position 447,932 of record CADEHL010001059.1, read on the forward strand.
AGACACGCTGCCACCTTCTGCGGCGTGCTGCTGACTGATGGCCGTCCACAGATCATTTATACTGCGGGGGTTTCAGAGTCTGACACTGTAGACCCCCTGCAGACAAACACCCTCTGTCTACTGAAATGTAAGAAAGTATAGTAATGGAGAAAAGTGTGTATTAATGGTTTTTCACTCTAAATCAATATTTCTCGCCTTACTTTGAATTGGTAGATATTTTTTACGGCAGTTCCAACAGTAGATGTAAACTGTGAGTATAATGATGCGATGGGGTCAGTTAGTTAGCTATGATCTACATTCAAAGCCCCGTGTCGTTAGCCACAACATCTTTACATATTGGCAAACTGAAACCATTTTACTGGATTACTTTGACAAATAAGAAAATATGATGACTATACGATAGATAGATTTATGGATCTTAATTTGTAATGCACCAAAAATAATCTTCACTACCTGCTTTCTGCCTCAACTGAAACCCTTGTGAACAAATATAAATTCACAAGGCACAATGCAGGAACACAAACTTCTCCTGTAACTGCCATAAACTACATGGATATATTGCTGTGGACACAATCATACACACACACACACACACGGACCAAAACACTTCACCTACACACACTCAGATATGACACCCACAGCTCTGTTTCCTCACCACAGATAGCATGTGCGGTGCCGTACAGACAGATTGCATCCTGAAGCATCCATCATGAACACAAGCAGTTGTCATTCGTTGGGAAGTCTTGTTTCTCTTCCATATTTCTCTCCCTCTTTCTCCCACTCTATCTCTTTCTGTATTGACCTCTGTGTTCTAGCTGCCTCCATAAAGCAGAGCAGAGCGGAACAACGGATAAATCCTGAGTGATATCCCAGGCTGAGTGCAGGGGAAACAAGACGACGTGATATTCATATGCATAACATCTAACACACAAACACTATTTATGGGCTGGAAGGAGAATTGGGGACACGGTTCCACTGATGGAGTCACGACGAGACACGGAGAGTAAGATTTAAAGAAGGGAATGGATTGAAGGCAATGGATGGGTGAATCGGGCAAGGCGATAATAAATGAAAGCTCACGGTTATGGTGACACAGACAAAAAAGAAGAGACATCAAATAAAGGGTAAAGAAGTGTGAGCGGAGAGAAACAGGATGTGATCAATTTCCCCTTCTCATTGCCCTTCCTACAAAGGACAGACTGTCCTGCAGATAGCGCTAAAGCAGTTTCCTGACGCATCTGGTGCCAAGTCACGCAAGAGAGCGGGCAATATTTCACTATAATTCAGGTTAGCATGCATATATCTCACATCCATCCCCCATTTACTCTGCTTTATTATAAGGAGAAACCAAGAACGCTGCGAAATTACGATTATTTATAACACTTTTGGAGATTTATTCAACGACCGAGATCTGGACTATTTGGAAAGAAGATGACATCTGTGACGAATAGCATGACACAGAAACAAATGACTTTCTTCTCAGGAGAGTATAATGCATTTACGGCTGATAGAAAACCAGTCCGTGCTGTATTGAACAACTTCACTTTTTAGTCGTGCAATTGGGTTATTGATGCAATAATTGATGAAAAACATGAGTGTTGTGTTCCTGGTGTAAAGCAGAATCAATAAGTTCTGAACTACCTCGAGGAAAAACAGAATTTTTTAATTAAGGAAAGGGACAGGCATATCATTTTTAAAGGTACAATGACTTGGTTGCTATGTTTATTTGTCTGTGTACGAGCAGTTGAGTGCACTAACACCAGGGTTTGTCAGGTTGATTTCAGGGTGTGTTTCCTCTGTTTATTGGACAGGCTCTGAAGCGTTGAGGTGGAATGGTTCGGTTGAAAAGTCCCTTCTAGCAGCAGATATATCTTTCATGCTGCTCGCTGCCGGACTGCCGAGAGAGAGTTGTCAGGTATCAAATTGAACTAAAGAAGAGATCTCTCAGCTTTGGTCGAGATGCGGCAGAAGAATGTCCTTAATTGAATTTCTTATGTAACATGGTTTCCATACAGCATGTGATAATGTAACAGCATTAGAAACCATAGAAACAGCTGCACTCTTAGTCTCACCCAAGTGGCTTTCTTCACCCAGCGTCCTTTCAATGTAAAGTTTAAAACTGAAGTTATTCAGCCTTTAAAAACTGCACTTTGCACTTGCTTGATGTAGATAAATGTCATGTAGAAGGGAATATCATTTAGACCTCTGTCTGTGACCGAAAAGCTCACTGGCAAGTCATGCTAGAATACCGTTATCTATCAGTAAATATAAATCAAATGCATGCTTGAAGGCGAAAAAAATAGTGCCAATGATATATGAAATTTTAGAGATGTATTGCACACGGACAAACTTGCTTAAATGTTGGAAAACCATCCCCAATTTCTTTAGCTGGAAATAGAAAATAGGATATTCTTTGATGGATTAGTTGTTTAACACAGTGGTTCTCAACTGGTCAGGCCTCGGGACCCACTTTTTACTTGGTCAATACATCGCGACCCAACATTTTGAAGCACTCAAATCTATTCAACAACAAATCGTGCTGTAATATATACGCTTTTCAGCATACAATATTAATTAAAGTGAAGTACAGTGCATATATCCCTTATATCCCTTCACAGAACTAAAGTATGCTTTTAAAAAAGGTTTAATGAGATGATGGAATCAAAGCTGAACTATATAAAAAGGCACGCATGCTGAAAACCCAACCCCAGCAGGGGGTCTGGGGGGATTCTCCCCCAGCAGATTTTTAGAAATACTAACATAAACTATGCATTCTGGTACTCTGAGAAGAAAATAAATAAATCTATCACTACCCGACATATTAATAATATTTTATGCCATTGTTTGTTTTTCACTTTGTTCTGACATCTTGCTGCGAGAAGTGTAAAGAGGAGAGAGTCTGTGTGACTTACTTTAAATTGTGGGTAAGGGTAGATAGCCCCCATTGTTCTGTGACCTGTCAATCATCAAACCGGGGGTCATATTTCATTATGTGTTCATTTCTATCTGAAGTTGTAACCATGGATGTATAAAGAAGAGTTCTACCGCAAAGTTATTCTCCGTGGGGACTTCCGGCAACACTCTTGATTCTGATTGGCCAGAAGACTCGAAAAAACATCAGCAAAGATATTTTGTTGAGAAGATGATCACTACGTGACAGAAGTTCTCAAAACCGTTTATGGTCTCCGGTACTTCCAGTCCAACGCCGACTGCATGCACAGCGTTAGAAAATCGGGCCTTCAAAATAAAAGTTTGACTTCCCCCCCCCCCCCCAAAGAAAAAAGAATTCCAAATTTTTTTTTTTCTATTTTTTTTTCTTCACTCACACATCCGCGACCCACTCGAAACGGGTCCGCAAGTTGAGAACCACTGTTAACATTAATTTGTGCTTTTATTTTTGTTAAATGTTCTGCTCCAACTGAATTAATAGACAGGCTTTACATGTTAGTAAACTGGGAGCCTATGGACTGCTTCTTATCCGGCCACTGGTGTGCATGATCATCCAGTTATGGTGCCATTTATTTGTTCCATACAGCATGTGATAATGTAACAGCATTAGAAACCATAGAAACAGCTGCACTGTTAGTCTCACCCAGGTGGCTTCCTTCACCCAGCTGTCTAAAGCTATAAAATGTATTCAGCACAAAGTCTAAAACCTTTTTTGCCGTCCTTTCAATGTAAAGTTTAAAACTGAAGTTATTCAGCCTTTAAAAACTGCACTTTACACTTGCTTGATGTAGATAAATGTCATGTAGAAGGGAATAGAATTTAGACCTCTGTGAGCAAAAAGCTCACTGGCAAGTCAGGCTGGAATACCGTTATCTATCAGTAAATATAAATCAAATGCATGCTTGAAGGCGAAAAAAATACGAAATCTAAGTGAAAAAGTGTTGATGTTATATAACATATTAGAAATGTATTACACAGGGACAAACTTGCTTAAATGTTGGAAAACAATCGCCAATTTCTTTAGCTGGCAATAGAAAATAGGATATTACTTGTTTAACATTAATTTTTGCTTTTATTTTTGTTAAATGTTCTGCTCCAACTGAATTAATAGACAGGCTTTACATGTTCGTAAACTGGGAGCCTATGGACTGCTTCTTATCCGGCCACTGGTGTGCATGATCATCCAGTTATGGGGCTATTTATTTGTTGGTTTGTTTGTGTTTTGGCATAAACAAAGCTGAGCTTATGACTCAGCAAAGTATACATTGTTTTCGGACATTTCTATGGCGGTCACTCACTCACAGACTTTGTTTAATAGTGCTAATTTTCAAAATGGCAGCGTATTACAGTTTCAGGATTCATTGGCAGGCCTGTCAGCTCTGGTTATTAAAGGATGCCTGATAGACTAGGACGTGCCCAAAGGCTCCATTCCAGTTCTCTGTCAATTCTTTGTCAGTTTCAATCAGACGATGATGACAGGTGCAGAGCTGGGCTACATGTCCAATGCCAAGGCTTTCCCAGCAGCAATGCAGCAATGCCAATGTTACGGTTTGTGGGCATGTGTGTCTTTTGTTGTAATGTTGGATGTGAAAGAATGCTTTGTGGGGGAACTGTGTGTGTTTGAAAGTGTTCCAGTCATGTCTTCAATGGCTTAGATCTGATTTCTAGTTGGTGAAATACTTTGATTTATCAAGCAATGAGTGTCGTCCATTGGGGATCACATCTGGAAGGACTTTAGTAGCTGCGTTCATTTATATTGGGCCAACATTACAAAACCCAAATCCCAATGTTCTTATGTTAAAAGGTTGTTATGGTAGATGTTCTTCCAAGCTGCTACCAATTTACACATTCAGCAACATCAGCATAGGTCAAATATTTCTTCTTTTTGTATGTGTTTTCATCTCCTCCATCTTCTGAGACACATGTGTTGTTCTTAGGATACATGATTCTCTCATCATCAACACCATATGTGCTGAGTTGTCGATCCTCTGTTTGGTGCTGGACAAGTAGGGTTGAGCTGGTTTACCAGACTTTATTTTTTAATATCGACTTTATAAACTGTGGCCTTGAAATCCAAAACAAGAGATTCCCAAACCTTTCCTGGTCCAGTTGTGCATGAACAAACGGCATGCTTTCCCTGTGAGTGAACTAAACACTGGTTCACCATAAGGAGAGCTGGTCGGATGTAATTCCGTGCTGGCACTTAAAGGATGAGATATTGATCGCAACACACACAACTTATTCTCCTGCTCTTCGTAAATCACTTTGTGATTGACAGGTCCCGGACCTGGAGCTGTCCGTCCCATTGACTGTTGATTTCATCAGCATACCTTCATCCATTCAGGCAACCAGTGGGTTAACCCTGCTTTCAAATCAGCTGCTTCTCTGAGAGCATTTATTAACAGTGGGTATTTTCCGAAGCCTAATAATATCGCCGGTTGTCTTTCTATAGCATGCCTGAGATTGCACAAGCTTAAGTGATTAGTTTTGCAGTGGCACAAATCGCTTGGAGGTAGATTGTCAGCAAAGAGTGCCGAAGGTCCTCGGGAGGAAAGCGTTCAGACCTCTAGCTATTTAATTATGGGGGCGGCAGACCCCTGGGTGCACGGCTTCATTCTCCCACTACGGTGGCTCACTAACAAACTCTGTTGAGTGCCTTTGATTGATCTGAAGTCATTTGAGGTGGCCGTGAAAAGACAAAGGCAGTGACAGAAGGAGGGAAGAGGAAAGGAGGGGGGAGAGAAGTGGGCAGGGAGGCTGGTAGAGGCGGGAGGGATGGAGGGATGGAGGGACGAGAGATGGAAGGAAAGAGAAGGGGACGGAGAGCTGCAGGGAGGGAAGCGTGAAGGCAGGGAGAGGGAATGAGGGATGAAGGGAAGCAAGGCGTGGATGAATGGCTGGAGGGAGGGGTGGGGGGGGAGGCTGGCTCTTTCCTGCACACACAGCTACTTACCCGGGAGGAGCACTGAGCCGAGCGCACATAGACAAACAAACATTTACACACAAAAACACACTTGGCTAAAATGTTTTTAGAGCTTCCAAATGGGAGTGGAGATGTGGATGTATTTGCATAAATGGGGATTATACTCTGAGCCAGTGGACAGTAGCGATGGCTAAAGTAGATAAGATAAAACTTTCATTACCCCCCCCCTTTACCACACACAACCTCTCCATTTACTGCTTACTCTCTTTTTTTCGCTCGGGACAGAAACAGTCTCTCTTCCTCAGTCTCCTCCTCCTCGGTCTCCCGGGAAACACTCTTCATGTATATGTGTTGTGCAGCTAACGTCCAACTTCCCTCCTTATCTGCCTTACTTAACTCCCAGCGTGAGAACTTTTTCAATTACCCCTGCCTCTTCCTCTGCGCGTTAGGGACGAAGGCACTGTTTTGGCAGGATAAAGCGTCCGCAGAGGAAAGAGAGGGAGAAGGATGGAGGCAGGAAGGAGGGAGGGAATGAGAAGTTGAGGGAGAGATTCCGCAGTGACTCCGTTCCAACAAGTCATCTTTCATTTTTACGACTTCAATCAAGTGTCCTTGAAACCTAAATATACTCATCATGCACTCTTATCCTGGCGGGAAGGCTAGGATACCTTAACATATAATACCTGCTCTCACTGTGTGCACACATTTTAATGACTGCCACTCTAATGCTGTCATTGTGTTAGCAAACACTGTCCTGTCCCGGCTCTGTCTCGGCACAAATACAAAACATTTCCTCTTGTTTTTCTCGGCCATTGTCTCTCGCTGGTCCCTCTCTCCTTTATCCCCTCCCACACCTTTTATTCTTCACCTCAACCCGTCTCTTTTCTTCCACCTTCACACACAGTCTCTCTATATTCCCTTTGGCAGGAGACCACTGCAGTTTGTCACACACTGAGCAATATGGTGCCGATTGGAATCTCTAACTGTGTGTGTGTGTGTGTGTGTGTGTGTGTGTGTGTGTGTGTGTGTGTGTGTGTGTGTGTGTGTGTGTGTGTGTGTGTGTGTGTGTGTGTGTGTGTGTGTGTGTGTGTGTGTGTGTGTGTGTGTGTGTGTGTGTGTGTGTGTGTGTGTGTGTGTGTGTGTGTGTGTGTGTGTGTGTGTGTGTGTGTGTGTGTGTGTGTGTGTGTGTGTGTGTGTGTGTGTGTGTGTGTGTGTGTGTGTGTGTGTGTAAGCTTGCTATGGATGTACTGTAACCTTGCCCAGAGATCTCTGGCTTCAGAAAGTCAGCTGTCGCCTTTGTGTTTGGTCCAGGACAGTTACAGAGTTATAGGAGTATGTCATTCCATCTGGGATGCACTCTGTGTGTATGTGTGTGTTGGTGTGTGTCAGGGAGTGCCCAGTGCAGGACTGCCTCCTCGTTCCATTTCCATATTTATTTTTCTCATTACAACTTGTCGTCCCTCTCTCTGTTTCTCCATTTCTCCCCTGTTTCTGTCCATTTCCTCATTTGTTTTTCTTCCTATGTTCCCCTTCTTCTCCCTCTTCTCCTTGGTCTATCAATCTCCCCTTCTCTCCATTCTTGTTTCTCTCCCCCATATCGCTTTTATTCCCTTCTATTTTCCTCCTACTCATTTTCCACCTGCATGGAATTGCTGTTCAGAGCCAGCGAGCGCGGCGCTTGTAATACCCTGACCAGAGTTATTTAGCCGCGTTATGACAGGTAGGGAAATGAAATCACCACTTGGCTGTGTGCGTGTTTTTCTTTTCGTTCCCCTTTACTGTTTCTCCTTCCCATTTATGAGACCCTGCTGCAGGGCTATTTTTAGTCGGCTGCCACCTTCTCAGTGGCTTGTGAAACCCAGCCGCCAGACGTTCACTTATGCAGCAATGTTTTATCATGATTGCAGGATGGATGAATGATATTATCTGTAGTTGTGCTTGGCATACAAACACTTTCCTCCCTGTTTTCTCTCTCCGCCTTCCCTGTCCTGCAAAGATGCTCCGTTATAGTTTCTCACTACTTTGATGAAGGGTTCAAAATGTCAGTAAATCTGAGCAGACCTCCAGCCTGCTGTAGGCTGATGATGAATTGATCATGATCGATACTCTGGGTCGTTCACTCACATGCATGTTAACTCCTTATGTACGTGTTTAAGCCATGGTTGCAGCTTGGCTCTACTCTATGTGATAACGTCTGTATATCTGCACATAACTACGTTGGCCTACGTTGGAGGATCTCAACAACTATTGGACAGATTGCCATGACATTCTTTACTGTCACATGTAATCCAGATGAATACAAATGACATTGGTGAAACCTGTACAACTATTGGATGGTTTGACATTTGATACAAACAGTAGGACATACTTAGCAAACAGATACTTAAATCTTAGCATTTTAAATGTAAGAATAACTAGGGCTGTACAAATTGTAAAAAAATTGGGATGATTCTTGACTGATCAACTGTAATTTATGATTGATCATTATTGAATACTTTGTAAAAAAAAAATTCAAATATCCTGTTTTTTTCAAGAGAAACTATCAAACATGTGTTTTGTTAGGCATGGGGAATATGATTGGTTGTCAAGGATACCTCTGTAGCTCCATAACGCTTCATTCAAAATGTGTTTTGACACATTAATATTATTTTCTTTCAACAAACACTTTGCTCTCTGTGATTTGAATATTGCACCTGTCCAAAATGCAATTTGGTGACATTTAGATGAATTTTGCTGTCCTAACATATTGCACGAAACAAATAATAATATATTATTTTGCTTAAGAGTCATGAGCTCTGTGTCTGTTGTGTTATACAGTACCTATAACCATCAAACAAAGCTCCTGATTGTATCATACTCACAGATTTAACTATGAGATTTAAAGGAGGACACTGTTGACGTTTGGCCGTTTTAAAATATGTGTCTAAAATGGCTTCAGATAAGGCAGAAGCGGGGCTTTAGTGGGTGCAGCCAAAGGCCATTTGTCTCTCATGCTTTCCACCCTCTGATATTTTATCCTCATCTGTGGCTTCATGCACAATTTGTAGAAAAAATTAAACTATTGTCCCTTTAACTCTCCCATGACTCCATGTTTTGTTACTTCCCCAAACAGAAAATGAACCAGTGGTGCCAGGTTTCTCGTATTTCATTCAAACATTTCACACTCTCTGAAAGGATCCCCACATAAGCGCTGCTACCATAAAACTCCAATGTGGATCGATTTGCTCATGCTTCCGAAAGAAAGTGGGGGTAGTAGTAGCCTAAAGGTTGGAGAAGCAGGGGGTGATGTCATGGTTGCTGCTGGGAAAATATGGAAGGAGTACAGTATGAGATGCCTTTTAGGAAAAGGATGGAGGAAGGGTTGGAAAGTTCCTCATGAGAAGTATGGTGAATATGACAAAGCTTGTTCACAGTTAGTTGATATTCACTGGAAAAAATCTAGTTTCAAAGAAAGAAACTTTTCTGAAATGGCTCTTTCCGGTGACAACACTTTTTCTAGGATTCAGAAAAAGCCGGTACTACTTGAGAGCACACTATTTCCATCTGCGTGTTTTTTGCTTAGCTCAGGAGCCCAGCTCGGGTGACAGATCGGTCCCAAGGAAAGGACACGCTGGCTGGCTGATGTTCAAAAATGGAAGACGTGTGATGTTCTGATCCGTAAAAGTCATTTTATCTTTTGGCTATCTTTCAAGAAATCATTCACTTGGTATCTCTCTTAAGGGTGTAGTTTCCCCCACACACATTCCCTTTTACTCTCCCTCCCTCCCTCGCCTGTCAGATGCCTAATCTGATATTAAACATGCTCTCAAATGCTACACTACCCTTCAAAGATCCCTTTTACCTGTGAGACACATGTACACCTGCCAATGACATTCCTCTCTCTCAGTCTCTCTTAGGGGACACACCTGCGGGAGACATTGATTTCTTCTCCATCTTTTCCACACACACACACACCGACCTGCCATTGCCACAAAGCACCTTCCCTTTGAGCAGCCGCCCTACAAATGTCAGACAGGGGGTGAAGGAAGCGGAAGGAGGTTTGTTGGGGATTGAGTGAGAGATGCATACATCAGACACGAGGAGGATTTCACTTTTGCGTGAAATCACGTTATCAGACCGGCACAGGGTATGCCAGCCGGGGAGAAGGAAACAGGGGGAGGAGGGGCTGAGAGACAGGAGGGGGAAAGGAAATGTTCTAGACACCGGGCTTTCATTGCATGCCTCCAAAATATAACACATATTGAGAAGCAGAGAATTTATATTGATGAATTATTACTAGAGAGGCTCACATTCTTTGCCAAGGACTGTTTTTAAGTGGTTCATTTGTATGTGGATGTGAACCGGCCAACAGGATTGGGTGTGAATTTCATGGTTACTTTGTCTTGTACACCAACCTAAGCTTCAAAGAAATGTCTTAGATAGAAAGAGGAGCGTATAATCGCCGACATAATATGCGCTCACACATGCTCACGCATACTATACACAGTGTTGGCATAATCTCCCCTGCCTGGCATGTGGATTCTCACTCTGAAGCGCTCTCACTTTTACTGTATATTAGACACGGCATTTTAGTGCTCACATGCATGGGAATCAGAGACTTGTTTTAAAAAGTAAGTAGCACACACACTCAAAACCTGCACACAAACACTTCCTGATATTTATTATGTTGTTATTTTTCATCTGTGGCTATTATTAATTATTCATTCTGTCTGTTTGCCCACAAGTTTCATCCCAGGAGATTAATATGAAATGTATGTGTCCCACTTCCTCCCCGGCATGCTCACTCACGCCCTGCTGTACCTGACACTGAGCAAGAAGCCTATTTGCTATGCAGGCGAACCTCTGACAAGTCGTAGACCTAAAGTTGAGTTAATTAAACATTAGACATTCATCAAAATCAGATCGTTAATCTCGACACGATTATCTCTTATATTTTGTAAATTATGTGTTACTCCTCTAGCATACTGAGTGGAAGGGGGACGCACACTGGAGTGGGGCATGCACACAAGCTGACTGACGTATACACACACAGTGAAGACAATTTACATAGCGCCGTGTGTGTGTGTGTGTGTGTGTGTGTGTGTGTGTGGGCTGACAAACTAGCTCTCATTGCTCTTTGATGCCCTTTACATGTTTCAATCAACATCAATCAACGCTCAGAATTGCAGCTCTTCATTTTAATTGAGACTGAAATGCAGCTGCAGAGAGAGAGGGAAGATTTGACAGATCAGTGAATATTGCTTTCATTCAGTTGGAACATAATGGGGTCAAATGCCACCGTACACCACAGTAACTTCGCCGACCAATGCACACACACACATACACACACACACATACATACACACGCACACACACACACACACACACACACACACACACACACACACACACACACATACATACACACCCAGAAGTACACACTAGTCATACTGGCTGACATCTGCTCCGTCCTAATTGAGGTATCGCACATTGCAGAGGTGTTTGCCAAAAGAGGAAATTAAGTTTGGCTCCGAAAAGTCCCGCTACTTAGAAAGATGTGACGCATGCAATCTCTTTTATTAATCTAAATTGGAGGTGACTTTGTAGAGTGTTTAAAACTCTGAGCTGGCATTGACAGAAAGATTATTGCTTTTTCTTTATTCCCTTTTCTTTGCCTGCTCTTTAGCTTTGAGCAGCAGAACTGTAGCTATCGCTGGGGTTTGAAAGAGGCACGAGGTCTCTGGCTCCGAGGCACGTCTGGGTTTTATCTCTGGCTGACTTTGTTTCTGGATATGTCTGTTGCATATTAGAGTACACGCCCGTACAGAAGCACATACGCTTCCACATACAGTAGTGTTGATGCCCTTTTATACACTAACACAAACAATAATGTTACTGCATTTTGTCCAGTGGTGGAAGAAGTACTCTGATCTTATACAGTACTGAAGTTAAAGTATACCGCAGTGTAGAAATACCGCCTGCATTCAAAATGTTACTTGAGTAAAAGTACCAAAGAATTAGCATCCTAAAATCTCAGTGACCATTTTGGGATTAATATATATCACTTGTTTATAATTAGTGATGTATTAATGTGTCTATCATTTTCAATGTTGCAAATGGTAGGATGAGATAACATTAGTAACGTTTTTATACTACCAGGTATCTCCATCCAAAATAGTAGATTATAATGTATTAGTTGGTTTATGTTTGGTTATAAATAATTCAAACCTGCAAAAGTAACGAATGTTGTCAAATAAATGAAAAAAGTACAATGTTTGATGCCAAATCTGAGTGGAATAGAAGTATAAAGAAGCATACAAATGGAAATACTCAAGTAAAGTATGTGTACCTCAAAATGAACTTAATAACAATACTTAAGTAAATGTACTTAACCACTGATTTTGTCATACATGCATGGTATCCCAGGGATATTGCTTCCCACACACTATCATACCCATGTGTACATTCATCATGAGCACCAGAGCAGTTGCCATCTAATCCCTGTATCCAGCAGACAGTAGTTCCTTCACTCTAAGTGGGCCACCCTTGCGCCTTTGTTGATGATAACATCAAGTTATTTTCCACGGCTATGAACTACTCCAATTACACCCCCTGGCTAGAAGCACTAATGGCAGATAAGTGATTAGGACCTAGTGCAGAGATTTGCCCCATTTATTTGATGCTGCAATTAATACTGAATGCAGAGGTAACAGAGCCAGATTAGTGACTTATTTCTCCTGCAGTCCAAAGGAAGGAAGCCAAGTAACCAACAATGGTGTAGTGATTACATCAGCACGTAAATGGGGGGTCTTAAAGTCCTGTTGGCTTTTTCATTTTAGATTTCGTTCTAATACATCCTAACCGGACATTTGAGACCAACCAAGTCTACAGATATACAGTTAGTAACAGAGTCTAAAATGCGAGTATATACATAGATGGGGTGGGGGAAGCTGTCCATTGTACGACAGGTTGAGATTTGTACCATTACCGGGGCCAGTTTTGCAATGCTCTCCCCCGAAGGTGCTCTTTAAGAGAGGTTTTGAAGGTAAGTATACTTTTACTTTCCTTTACAGTTGTAGGAAGAGCGTTCCACCTTGATGGCACATTTGCATTACTAATAACATTTAAATAAAAACGAATAAAGGTCATAAAGCGGCACCCACATGTGTATCAGTCTTTAGGTCCTCTTTCTTTAAAGGGCTCTTTGTGGAAATCTGGATGTAATACCTTCATTAATTACATTGGTATTATGCCTACATGGTGGATATGTCTCAATTAATTATAGTTTATTCACTTTATTACCTAAACAGACTGACAGCACAGGGTCCATTAGTATTAGGAGAAGTATTGGTTTATGAGGCTTAAGGGTAAGTGTAATGAAGCTAGTGTGAGCCTACCATCTTGCTCCTTGGTCTGTGCCTTCAACTGTTACAAATCAGTGTTGCAAGGTTACATTTTTTAAATTTTATTTAGCCTTTATTTATACTGGTGTAAAATCTCATTGAGACACAAGGTCTCATTTTCAAGAGAGACCTGTGTTCAGTGGTAACACTACCACACAAAGTTACAGACAGACAGGACACTAAACACAGAGGCAAAAGTAGTCATTGAAATCCATATACAGTAGTCATAGCAGGTGCAAACACCCACAGATGATTTCTCCAGCTCTTTTAAAATGAGTTTAAAATCTGTGATGATCAAACTGGTCAGCTTAAGTTCCTGCTGAAGTGTGTTCCAGGTCGAGGGGGCAGAGTATGATATGGCTTTTTTTCCTAAGCACCGTGCGTACTGAGGGGACAGACAGAGTGACGTAATTTTGAGATCGTAGTGTATAGTGTTAGGGATTAATTTTGTCTTTACTCCTAGACATGTAACCTTATTTTGTGTGTTGACATGTATGACCATCCCTGCTTCTAATCTCCCCTAAGGAATGTGTTGATGCAGTCATATATTGATACTCGGTTTTACAGCTTGACCTACAGGGCATAGGGAGGTTTTGTGAGAACGCTAGCTTCTAAGCTCCAGAGATGGGAGAGACATCTCCTGTGTCTGCAGATGTGTTTACGTCATGGTTTACACCCATCCCCAATATGTGGATTTGACTCTCTGTAAACTAGTTAAAGGGTCTACCAAGATGCAAGGCTGATCAGATTTGACATGGCAACCCACCCGTGCAGTCAGAACCTTTGACTGTGTGACTTGTGATGTGAATTTCTCCGGCCAATACTTGTATTAAATATCAGTGTTTGACATCAGAACTCCTGCTCGTCCCGTGTCTCCTTCATGAGTCTGTGACTCCCACTGCATTGCTACACAGAAGTTTCCTCCACATATAGCTGTACTGTTTGTGTGATATGTAAGTGGATATGTAGAGGGGCAGCAGTCCATGCATAGCGGTATAGATGAGTTTGTACCAGTGCAGTGATCTGTGCATTGATAAAGATGTCCAGTTGACAGCGTGCAATGGTGTGTGAGGGGTTTAGAGTTGGTTATGAACCTCAGAGCCCCATGGTAGACAGCATCCAGCAGTAAAATAACAAGTATAGGTTAAGATTAGAGATGCATTGTGGTATTGGTTTGAATACTATTTTGTTAAATAAACCGTGTGAACTCTACACCTGTCAGCCTTATAGACAACAAACAACCCTGGGGTCTTTCTTGGAAAATGATTTCGACACAAATAGATGACAAATATTATTATGTATTTATTTCAACAAGCCCCATGCATACAAATACATTAATCTCAGAAAAGAGAGCCAGATTTGAGCTAATATCTTATTTCCATCTGCACTCCAGGTAGGTACATAACAATCAAGACACACTAAACACTTTGCATAATCTCTATCACACAAACAATTTTAACAAATGATTTAAGTACAGGTCAATAAAATAATGCATATAAATTAAATATAATATTACAATACAGTTCAAATGGAAAAACTCAGATTACAGTGTAATTAATGACTGGTTGCTTAAAGGTGGGGTAGGTAATGTTGGAGAAACCAGCTCGAGTGCGCTACAATTTGAAAATACACAGCCGGAACAAATCTGCCACTTCCTTACAGAGCCCCTCCTCCAACACACACGAACGCGCACATGACCAATGAGGGCACGAGATAAGTTTGTGCACAGATGGAAGGCTGACAGGCAGGTAGGCCATCCAGTTACTTTAGCCGGGCCGGCTCAGGTGATTGGTCGTGCTTTTTACAGCGCCACGGCTTCCACAGATGATATTTTGTTATGTATTTTTTGTCAAAGCACTTCAGATATTCATTGCTATCGGGATGTTAAGAGCATCCCATGGAATATAACAAAAAGTGTATCTCGAGCCGGTTTCTCAAACTTACCTACCCCACCTTTAATATAATTTGTTTTGCACCATAAGAGAATGAGTTAAAGTCAGTACAGGTTTTAAGTTCAACTGGAAGAGTATTCCAGTGTTTGATGGCCGTAAATTAAAATGCAGATCGTAACAGAGGGACGGTTATATCTGCATTTAGTGCAGATCTTGAGTTTCTGCAACTCTGCTCACGGCGAAGCTGAAAGAAGCTCCTTGTGTTGTAGCATTGTAAATGATCCTGAATACCAATCGAACTCTTGAAAGCAGCAATGAGGGTATGCTGTATGTGTCTTGTGTTGGTGTCAAAAATCCAAGATGGTGATCGCTAAAAAACCCATTCAGAATTCAAAGAAACAAAGTCCACAAACCAGTGGATGAATCCAAAGGATGTTTGTTTTTAAACAAGTCTTACAAAGAGAGGGTTAAAAAGACTGCAGAAAATAAGTAAAGACATAACCTTTGTGATGCCTCTACAGCCACAGGGAACCTTTAAAGGTTTAGAGACTTAGATCCCAAAATAGCTACATGGTTAGATCTGGGGAAGAATTATGATCATGGTAGAGAGAAACCAACAGTGACTGTCTGTAGGAAAATAGGAGTCGACAGTGATCTCCTGTCCTGTCAGACTGATGTTTCGTTGACCCATCTAACCACCCTGACCTCCTCCCTCTGCAGAGGTCTTGTCACTTGAACGCAAACATATTCGGTGCATTTGCTGAAACAAGTGATGCTGTCATTTCCTTTGGATGATTGTCTCAGCCATGTGTTGTTCCCTCTGGATTAAAAACAGGCACACGGCTCATTTTTCCTGACCATGACGAATGCATCAGCAACCAAAGTGCCAATAAACAGGGTTGGATGTAATAACAGATGAGAATTGAAACAGCAGTATTGACGTTTTCCTCCAGGCAGGCAGCTTTATGTGTATGTTTATTTCATTCTGGTGTTATTAATAGAAATAAAACAATGGTACCTTTGTGAAAACCCATAGACATGCCTCCTTAAGGCTTAAAGGTTACATCTGAAGGGAGAGGTTGCGGCATAACATTAGACCTCTGTATTGAGGGATGAATCATCAACATGACTAATGGCATATTTACAAGGAGGGCTCAGGGGCTATGCTAAGTGCAGAGTTCCTGTAATATAACTCCCAATTTTGTAAATCTGTTTCATCTCCCCCAGGGTATGTTCAGTACACTACTTTAGTCCTGAAAAAAAATCCCTGTTTATGTGATGTTCCTTGAGTGAGCACAACCACAGCGTATTATCCCGTCGAACTCATCAGATACATTCACCATTCATGCATTTAGATGGAGCTCAAATCTGGTGGTACTTACTGGAAAAAACTGCAAATGAGGAAGGGACTCACTGCTTTCCTCTTGATAGGTAGGACGATAAATGCACGTTAAACTGTTTCTGAAATGTTGTTCTTTGGTTATCCGATAGCATCTGAAACCACTGGGGCCCGCGGCAAGCGATTTTATTACTGCATCAGAAAGTTTGTTTCTTAACAACATCACCGTGTTTACAATTGCATCAGGCATGCAGGTGAGCCTTATTCTGTAGTGGTGTGACCCTGAGATCAACAACAGCCAAGAGTGATCTGTCTTCCCTCTGTTCGGGTGAATAATCAAGCAACCTGCAAACAGAAATGTTGTTTACTTTTGCCCATAGGAAGTGAAAGGACACATTATTTTGATCCTGAGAGACTTTTTCTTCATTGTGAAATCTGCATTTGACAGCTGCACGGCCGTTGTTTGTGTTTTGTAGTTTAGGCTCTGATGAAAAACAGTGAGAGGCATTCATAATCATAATGTAGCAGCTTATGGAGCAAACAGCTGGCTGCCAAGGTCATTGGTTTGAATCCCACAACATGTTGGTGTGAAATAATAAGAATGAATGCATACTTTCCTTAAACATCCCCGGTACTGTCCTTGAGAGTTACACTTACTCCTCTCAAGGTTAAAAGGATGGGGTGTGCAGCTCTCTGACTGCTCTCTGAGCAAAGTGTCAACCAGTCCGTGCTCTAAAAGAACATGCATGCTCAGCAAATCATCCCAGGAGAAAATAAGGTTTAAATATAGACATTACAATGGTTGATGTTGCGAAAAATGTCGACATTTATCTTGAATTAGTGCTGCAGCAGCCACTGCAAGAGTGAAGATTATTAATTAGAATAACATTAGCACACTGGCAGTCTGAGCTAAAGACAGGCACAGACGCACAGGGTGTTTGAGGCCATGTGTCGATGTGTCTGGATGGGGAGGAGAGTCCAGTCTTTTTTAATACAACCTGGATCAATAGGTTTTAGGTTCTCAGTTTGGGGAGTATCTCCCTGGATACACATTTTGTGACAGTTTACCTCTACAGTGAGGAATTGCTATTACTTTCTAGTGCTCTCACTTTAGGTTTTACTACATAATAATATGGTGACACCGTTGGTTTGGGTAAAAACTTTGTGTGTTCCCAGATCTCAACGATAACTTTTGGGGAGTAGAATTGTATACATTTAAGAACAAGACCCAGTTTGTTCTAAACTTTGATTGTTTGCTCTCTGTTGTATCTCAGTGCACCTGCTTGCATTGCCATCTAAATCCATGTCCTTGTCCCTGCTTTTCTAATATATCTCATGTCCTTAAGAATGACTTTCTCTGAAACGTTTTCTCAAGCCCTTTCCCCAAAAACCTAAGTTGACACTGAGAACAAATCAGTAATCTTAAAGTGTTTCTCCTGAGGGTGGGTGGGGAACAGGGGACTGGGTTGGTACGGCAGCAGAACACCGCAAGGACATTTTGCTGCAGGATTTAATTTTCTGTAAAAATACTATGAATCTAGTAAACAAAACAATTTGCTAAAAGGTATTCAGATGACTCATGTTTCTAATAATAATTATCTAAAATGTGCCTCGCATTGATTCCTGGTATCACTTTGAGAGTAAGCGTCATCACTTTTAGATGAGTTGATACTCCACTGTGGAATGAAACGCTCCATTTCTATATATTCTGCTCATTTCCTCCCCAGCAGCAGGAGGAGGCCAAACAACATGTTCATCTGTGCCCCAAATCAACTCACCCCAAATGGCCCCGCAATCGACTGGAACTCACAGTCACATTAGAGAGGCACTTCTGTTATGAACAGGGTGCCGTTTGTCATACAAATGACCCCAGATTCAAATAGAGTCTAATAGTCTTTTTGTTCACTTCTTCTGTCTCCGTCGCTTTTGCTCCCACATTTCTTCCCTTGTCTCTAATTAGCCCCCTTTATGCCCGCTCTTGCACTTGAAACCGTTCACACTTTTCTTTGCAGTTTCATCTTATCGCCCTCTTCACGTCTGGCCCTCCGTCCCTCCGTCTCTCCGTCATCTCCCTTTTATAGAGATGGATGGAAGGGGATATCAGGGAGTCTGGGTGAAGAGCTCAATCAAGGCAGGTCATTTACTCACCGCCAACCTATCCATCCTTAAACCTGCACGTACCCACTCTTACACCCACACACCCTCCACTCAACACTCTCTCCTTGCACAAACACACCACCCCTAATTGACTTCCATCCCTCTCGATGTATTATTTCACTCCTGGGAAGTCGGGTCTGAGATTCAGTATTCAGTGCGACCGGCGCAAAGGGATATTTTCCATTAAGAAGTTGTTCGGTCACACATATGAGCTCACCAAAACAAACACACACACACTTCAACAACATCACATATACTCAAACACACACCTGGTGCCAAAAGCTCTAGACACCTCATTACGGGCATGGCATGTTTTCACTGTTTGGGTGTTGTGAATAAATGCCCCCCCCCTGAAGTTCTTTCTGTTTGCCGCTGTGCTCCCCGTGGACTGACTGTTAATGACATCACACCGCTCTGCCTCTGTACTTGGGGAACTATTGGTACCATTCCCATGGTAACTAAATAATATTGCCATCTCATTGGTCCAGCTTCCTGCTGGTCGAATTGGAACCCAGCAAGAGGCCATTTTTCACCCTGACAGCCACTGTGCCAGCCCTGGAACACCATAAACAGCTTATTTTACCCTCAACATGATGCCATGATTACTGCAATGCTTGACGCCACCTCCAGCAGGTCAACAAGTCGGCGAGAGAGGAAGATAAAACGGGGTTGTGCAGGAAGGGAGGGAGAGTTATGAGGCTGAAAATCGTTGTGGTAGAAACTCAGCGGCAAGTGTTTACAAAAGAACCGGCGGGCTGAGGCTCCATTGTGCTGAGGCTCCATCGTGCTGTATTTGGTATTGACAGATGTGCGGCGTAATCAGAATAGGGCATGCATGTTCTACTGTAGAGTGGATGGATGAGTCAGGAGAGAAAATGCGATTACCCCGACAATCATAACTCAGATTAGCCTTCCACTGTACCTCTCTCCACTGTTTAACACGGGAATCAATCACCATCACATTCAGTCCCCCGCCTCATATCACACACAGGGCCACACGAAAGGGACACATATTATTCTCCCCGGCAGAGAAAACAACATTGTCTACAGAGCAAGGACAACAATCGCTCTCTTTAATAAATAACAGGAGCTATTATGATCATAAATAATGAGAGGGCCATAGGCTGTTTGTAGGGGGAGGATGATACATGAATCCATTCAGCATATTTCTGCTGTGGGCCTGTATCCCTGTAACCGAGGGGATCAAAGGATCTCCTGACAAAAGAGGCGCCGATGCAGCATGCTGAGATGACAGCCTTCCCCGATGCTAGCCGTGCACTCAGCACTAACATTGGCTGACTAGAGACCTGACTAACCAGTCCAGAACAGCACATTCAGTCCCCCCGCTGTTTCCTCTATCAGATTATTATTGATGACATCAGGATACTCTCGGGCCGTAGAGGCTCATTATATCACAAGGCATCTGATAATGAAAGTGAACACTCTGCACTAGATTACTTCCTTTACTTTACTCCACAGAATAGCGGGGAAGCATTTGCATGCTTTGATATGCATTTTATTAATTCCCCATGCGTTGCCTTTTCATTTAACTGTGTGACTTGGAATTGTGTACCAAAAAAAACTTCTTCATGGTTATTTGACAAAGCCCAAAGCACTGGTTTGAGTATGTGATCAGTCAGTCTGGAAATGTGTGTTGTAATATTGTGTGTGTGTGTGTGTGTGTGTGTGTGTGTGTGTGTGTGTGTGTGTGTGTGTGTGTGTGTGTGTGTGTGTGTAGTAGTTATCTGGTACTCTCAGTTCTCCAGTAGCCTGCAGTGAATGCTCTGCGTCTTGATCATTCAAATTAATTTGAAGCCACACTGAGAACAATATTCCATCAAATGGTTTGTAAATCATAGGCATTCACATTTACACACTCACACACGGCACATAACATTTCTCTTGAAGACACTCTAACACTCATGGACAGACACACACTTTGTATTCACATACACAAATGCACACACACACACACACATCCACTTCGTTATGGCTGGTTTGACACCGATGTACAAAATGCGTGAATCTCATTTTCTCTCAGCCTTTTCTCCCATTTGGAATGATCCCTATAAACTCGGAGCCCGGAGGAAAAGAGGAGACATGGCCTGTGAAGTGTTTCATGGCTTTCCCCACCATAGCTCAAGACTACAGTGGTGTTTTTACGATGTAACTGTTAACCCCCCAAACTCCCAACTCACCACGTACTCCACCAGAGAAACTAACAAGGTCCTTACGTATAATGGACTCGACACACATATACGTCAAAGAGTTCCCACATTGTCACAGCAACGAGCCAACGTTTCCCTCTAATCAAATGTAATTCTTTGTGCGCCGCTGTTTCATCACGCTCCGGCTACAATCTCCCGCATGATATTCTGCTCCATCATTGTATAGAGATGTTGCGCGGAATTTGATCGAGTCAAGGTATTTGCATATGTAATTTACCAGTTACAATCAAAGAGACACGGCTCCATCTCCATCATCTGTTAACTGTGAAACGAGATTTAGCCACTTTTTCAATCTGCGGCCATTCCTGTGGTGGCGGCTAATAGTGTGTATCGCACTGCTTATCACTCTGTTGCTGTGTTCCAACAGGCTGGTATGTTTAGATAACCATAGTAATTTGCTGTGTTGAGTGGCTGATTGCTTCTCAGTTGGTTTCTCCGTGCAACTGCGAGTGTGTGGCATACTTTCATGCATGTGTAAGCAC
Organism: Harpagifer antarcticus; assembly: GCA_902827135.1. Classification (NCBI taxonomy): domain Eukaryota; kingdom Metazoa; phylum Chordata; class Actinopteri; order Perciformes; family Harpagiferidae; genus Harpagifer; species Harpagifer antarcticus. The sequence continues at coordinate 469,284 of CADEHL010001059.1, forward strand.
GTAAATGTATTTTTCTGCCGCTGCCCTTGTGGTCCGTGCTGTGTGTGTGTGTGTGTGTGTGTGTGTGTGTGTGTGTGTGTGTGTGTGTGTGTGTGTTCGTTTGTTCGCCCTACTGTATGTGTGTTCGCCAGAAGCAGCCTCTTTCCCCCCACAAAGCTTAGCTCCAGTCCCCGGCAGCATGGCTGAGTAAGATTAAAGTCACCCACATTACACTTAGCGCCAGGAGACGTAAGTCAATTAGGAGAAAATTAAACAATGCTTTTTGCATACAATTACGCAACAGCACGGCACACAGCTTTGTTAGCCACGGCATGGTCAGCGAAAGTATTACTTATTTAACTCGGCAAACAAATCTGGCTGGCCTTATTCAATCACGTCTGTTTATTTGATCTGCGAGAGAAAGTCAGAAAAAATTACACACGTTCAGCAGTTTCTTTATTTATTATGAATGGGAAAATCCGAGTGGGCGATGCTAGTTGTTTAACTGCTTTGACAGAAGCCCGTTCTTCACTGCAGATTGAAATGATTTCCTTTGTGTACATGTGCCTACATCTGCTTTGACATGTTAGTCTCACTTGTTACGATATAGGCTCAGTGCTCATCACGGGTGTTTGAAATATAAGACTAAGACCCCCGCTGAGAGAATCTTTCACATGCTTCCCCGAGCGAGGCAAGCTGCCATCACCGCCTCCCCTGCTCTCGGCTGCATTCAGATGCAAACCATCACCTTTTGCGTCCTTTCACAAATACGGATATTAAACCACATATCAATTCCTTTCTCATCTTTGATCTCAAACATATATTGACACACCTATCTCCCCCCGTCTGTCTCTCTTCCTATCTCTGCATTCATCCTCCTGACACCCAGCCAACTCACCTGGTGAAATATTAATGTGTGCAGTGAAGTGTTCTTGTTTGGAGTGCTGCCCTGGCCATGGGCTTTGTTTCTGGACAGAATGAGGATCTAAGCAGCCATTCAGAGGCTCAGGCAGAGGTCCACATGGCTGCATGTAACAGTGAGGAGGACTCAAAAACATGTCCTCAACTGTCTCAACTGCACCTTGCACAATGTAAACAATTCATGATGCATGACCGGGGCGAGTTAGAGAGATCCATAGCCAGAACCTGTGGAGGACCGACTCGCTTTTCCAGAGCTTCAGCTTACATATTTAGCTTCCACTAAAACACACACACACTCACTCATGTCCCACATCTTTGGTTTCTGCTCTGTCTTGCTTCTAATAAGCTCTCAGAGTACAGGTGCTATTGTTTCTTCCGTGCCCTCTCCTTTGTACAGGGGGATCTTTTTTTTCTTTTAGCATTGTGCACTTGCTTACACACCCAAGTGTTGATGCTTTTCTTTTGGAGGCCTAAATAAGGAATGAGCTTAGTAACTGTGAGCTGCTTCCTCCTGTTCTGATTCAACACACTTCTGTCGGATTGCTTACACATCCCTCTGGGTTTATGCTCGAGTATTCACACCATGTGTTTGAACTGTGTTTGTGCGTACTTGCACTGGTGCCTTCTGCATGTGCGTCTGTCTGCTGTCTGTGAGTTTCAGTGCATGCATTTGCACACATGCAATTCATTTGAAGGCGTGAAAGTCTTTGGGCCAGCGCATCAAACAGCACTCCGGATTTGTTTAGCAGAGGCAGAGGTTCAGTTCAAGGCTTCTAATGTGCAGATGTGTAAGAAGGGGTATGGATTTTATATCTCATACCTGGATAATGCTGACATCCCTTCTCGCGGTGCCTATCTTGCATTCCTAGTTCAGAGCCTTTATAATCTCATGCATGCGGAGGGAGCTTTTACCTGAGAAGAGAAAAAAAGATAAGGGCATACAGACAAAAGTACACATACGCACACTGGAGATCCTTACGGGTTCAAAATGTGTCACTGCTTAGAGAAAACAGCTATTACAGTCCTAACCAAGCCTGACAAAGACGTGTGTAAAAGATCAGGCTGGGTCTGGATTGACCTGAGCAGCAGAGCTGGATTTAAACAGCACCATGTCTGACAGGATGAAGTCTGTGTCTGTCAAGCTAGTCCCTGAATACTGTATAAGAAAAAATCATAGAAATACTTCTGTGTTTCAGGGAAAAACTGCCAATAGTTTGAAAACTTTCCAGTTCAAGACGGTACTGCCACCTTTTATCTTGTCTAGACTGTGACATCATGACACCCAGCTTGCATTCCTCTAGAGAGCAAAACTCAAATAAGGTTCCCAAAGGTCTGCTGGAAAACAAAATTACATTTTAAATTAAAATGACGGATAACTGCAGCAGCTAACTTGACCCCGACCCAAGGCAAAAGCACACACATTCTTGCAGACATCCTCAGCGGACTTGAAAATCCATCATAAGCATTCTTGCAAGTACTGCATACAAACATACACAAATACATTACACACATATACGTTTTATCCAGCATGTCACAGGGATAAACACTGATGCTGCCGGCTTATTTTTAAGACATGCTGGATTAAGCTGGAGTGATGAGTGGCAGGGATTTCATTGTTCTTTTGAAATACTTCAAGATGCTTCTATACTGTAGGGATTTGTCATTGTTTGATTCTAGATCATACAGCCTGTTTTGAGAACGAGTGGCAGACGTTTCTTTATTTGTTTTCATAAAGATGAGTGATTGTATGTGTGTACAAGGAAAGAGCATTGACTATGGGATAATATAGAGGCTGGCTAGTTTGTGGCTTGTTAGGCTGCTTAGACGTTATTTTAAATTGGCATCAAAGGATAGCTGAAAAAGTGGCCTACTCAGCAGCGAGCCAAAAAGAAATGTGGTCAAAAACATGCTTTTCAAATGTCTTGTTTGTGATTGGTCTAAAATGTACCAACCTAGAGATTGTCGGCTTAAGCATGTGTTCAGACTGAAAACAGCATTGTGTTACATTCAGATACAATGGGGCTGCCTTGATGGGAGTGAGTTGTCAAAATTGCAAGTGAGACAATGAAATCAAATCCAGATCCAGTTTGGGTGACAGATGAATGTGTTGAAAGGATTATCAGATGCCTACGCGCAACACCCGTTTATGACTGACAGAAATTGAAAGAATTTTGTAAAAGTATCACTGCGGCAATCAGCAGAAATTTAGAAAAAAATTCAACTGACATCTACGTTTTTGCTGAAATGTATGAGGTAGTTTACTATTCTTTATTCAGTTCTGTTTTCACTTCTCAACACAACACACATAGGCAAACGAGCGTAGGATCTCTTAGTCCAACGGCAAAACTACACATGACTTCAAAGGGGTTTGTGATTAGTGTCTCTACTGTGACATGTCTACATTCTTTAATGTTCAAAAAGCTCTTTATTTTTCTCATACATGCCTGTGCTGCAGCCCCTCTTTTCACCCTCTGTCTGAAACCAGAGCCCAGTCTGCTCTGATTGGTTAGCTGGCCGGCTCTGTTGTGATTGGTCAACCGCATAGAGATGTCCCGCCCCTTAGCCTACCACAAACAATATGTGCAGTGTGCGAAAAAGCACACGTCCCACCGTCCGGGACGTGTTATTTACGATATCGGAAAAGTAGATCTTTCAATTGACTTGTCCGGCGGACAAGTGACGTTTTTCGCCCTGATTTATTGACAAATTATTGATAAATTCAGTTTACAAATGGCAGAAGTCATTCGCAAATTGTCCGTGTCAGCCATTGTTCGTTTAGAAATGTTAGTTTCGGTTCTGCTTGTCGATTCCTAAGGAAATGCATCTCGCCGCTTTCTGTACTGTTAGACGGGGGCGGGGCGGGACCATGGATGTATAATAAGAACGACGACGTGTAGCACAGTGGCAGGGTTGGGAAGCAAAACTCGGTTCAGAGTAGGAATAAATAACAATTGTCCAGTACCGGGATTAATAAGAGTTGTGAGGACAGGAGGCGAGGCCGAGCCCCGCGGACTGCAGCTCTCTCTCTCTATGCTCCGTATCAGCTGATCGGTGCAGCTCAGCGTCTCTCTCTCTTTCTCTCTTTCTACTCACAGCAGATCCGCTGCCCGTTTAACAGCCTCATCTTTGTCAAACTTTCTTATGTTCTTTCTCTAACACGTAATGAAGGTTATTAAGCGTTTTAGCTCCTATGTTGTTATTATTGACCGCCATTTCCTTTATGAAGTAAAGCAGCCTCCCTGTCAGTGTCCTCGCGCTGTCCTCACATCCCCGGACCCCCAGACTCGGAGGAGCACAGGGATGTCAGTATTGTTTATGAAGCAGGGTATAGAAAGTACATTATTGAAATGAAAATACTATTTATTTACTTTTACATACAGTGAGTAGCTGGGCAGCTGCAGCATGTGTATTGCAGGACATGTGTACGCGTGCAAGCGTCTTTGAGTTGTAGAAAAGCGCTAGGCCTAAAAATCTAATGTATTATTATTAGGCCTATGTGTTGGACATGTGAGGTTGGACATGTGTGGTTGCAATGTAACATCAGAGGAGACTGGGCCAATTGTACATTCTCAAACTGCACCACTAACTAAACAATGCAGAGATTATTTTTATATAATTTTATTCAATAACCGTAACGAAATTAAACAGTATGAAGTGATTTGTAAATAGGAATACAGATTTGACTTAATGTTTTCATAAATATATTTTTCTCCCAGTTTGTCATGGGACTTATCTTTACCCTCTCAAAGAACCGGAACCGAGAACCGAAAATAACCGGAATCGAAAAGCATAACCGGAATCGTTAAAATCCAAACGATACCCAACCCTTTGTGTGATGCAGTAAAATCTTACCGCTCACTTACGTTAGCGGTGTCGTAAAAAACGTGGGAAAATGTCAAATACGATGGCGAAGAAGAAGATTCCAGTGGCCCCAATTTTTGTCCATTCTGGACAAGTGAAAAATGTATTCGGACAAGTAAATTGCCAAACTCACTTGTCCATGGACAAGTACTCTCTAAAAACTTTTTCTCACACTGATGTGTGAGTGTTACATAGTGATTTTCACTTCATTTCAAGCCTTTATTTACCCAGGTGTATCCCTTGAGATCATTGATCTCTTCTTCAAGGGAGACCTGCTCAAGTAGGTTCCACATGAAACATAAAACAACAGAACAACACAAAGGACATCATACAGCATCATTACAGGGATTACAATTTACAATAACTATCCACATGAACAGGTACCAACAGCATCCGATTGAGTAGCATCCGACCGAGCTTTAAAAACATTTAGTGGCACCATATTGCTCAGTTTCCATTTCAATTGCAGACTATTCCAAGACAGAGGAGCTGCGCATTTCTAAAAGCTATCTTCCCTAAGACAGCATGCGATCTCAGGCAGTAGCCACTTACAATTCGCCGTGAGATCAGGGAGCAGATGTAGGATGGAAGTTTCCCTAACATGGCTTTGTATATAAAAATGTACCAGTGATGTTACAGGCATTGGAGGAGTTTGCGGGAGAGATTTGACCCTTTGCAGACCATTTACATACACAAAAACCTATATGACACACTACAGGAAAGGGAAAACCCCAAAAAGCACAATAGGGCCCCTTTATTCCTAGTTGGAGCCGTATTCTAATATAGGTTGAAACATATTCCATACAATTCCAATGCACAGAACTATTGGTTTGTGTCAACTAGCTACATTTCACTTTATGCTGTTTTTCATTATTATTAATGCACATCTCCCGGACAAGACTTTTTTTCCCGCATTTGCACTTACAGTATAAGCACAGCAGAAAATGCTCTAATATATCAGGAGAATTAATTGTGCCAAAACCTTAAAATGCAGCCAAGAAGGGACTGCAAGGGACGGCAATAACTATCTCATTCTTTTATGGGCTTCAAAAAAAAAAAGAGTCCACTTTGGTGCTGGTCACGGTGGATTGCCCACAGAGACTCTGAATACACCCTCCGTCCTCTAGTCCTTTCCATCCTATGGGCTAGAACTCCCGCATTTAAGGAACGCCTCACATCTCTTCAAAATCACATCACAGCTCCCACATCTTCCTGCTTTATTCACTTTCATTTGCTTTCTTATTATTATTCTCACGTCCCCCCGCTCTTGAAGTAATTCTACCGTTGCTCATTGTGAGTCTCCCTGGATAAGAGCGCCTGCTAAATGCCTCAGATGTAAATGAAATTGTAAAAGAATCTCTCTAGTGAGCAGTAGTTGTCAGTGCAATAGAAATAATAAAATAGCGCCGGTTTGAAACAGCTGACACCGCTGTGGGACGTACCGCAGATTATCATTATTACAATTAATTTGACAATGATATAATGCAATAATCCATCTCTGATTCTCTAACAAGCTGCATTCACTCTGAGCATGATTTACAGACACACAATTATTCATTTGCGTGGTTTTTTTCAATCTTTAATGTATACTGTCTTCAGCAATATAACATCTCCATTTATTAATATGTGGCCAAGCATTAATATTAAAGGCATAGAAGGATCTTGCCCAGAGCAACTTAGAATAGAGTTGTGGCTGAACCTGTCTCTGCGGTCCTGCCTGACTCTCATCACTACTTCCCTGATGGCTCCCGCAGGATTGTTGACATCCTGATGGATTCATCTTCCTATTATAGACACATGCATTTCCAAACATTTGGACTACCTATGTTGTAAATGTATTATCTATTACACGTCTGTCCGTCCTGGGAGAGGGATCCCTCCTCTGTTGCTCTCCCTGAGGTTTCTCCCATTTCCCCTTTAAACTGTGGGGTTTCTCTGGAAGTGTTTCCTTGTCCGATGTGAGGGTCTAAGGACAGAGGGTGTCATATTGTTATACTGATATGTAACATTTGTGATATTGGGCTATATAAATAAACATTGATTGATTGATTGATTGAGAATAAGTATGCTAGTTCCTCCAGCTGCTCTGTTGATCTGCTATCGTCACAATTCGAGCTCTTCGGCATCCTTTGTCAAAATAAGCATGATCACTCCTGACAGTGATATGGTGAATAACTCGCACCATAGCTGCCACCTCCTTGGTATCTCTATCCCTCTCTGCCACCTGCTGCCGTCTCATCAACAACCCTCTCCCCCACCCCGTTACCTCCCTGACCCCCCCCCCGTCGAGTTCAAACGAAGAGGCCTATTTTCATTTGTCCCCTCACCCACATCCACCCTCTCTCGGGAAGATAAATACACACTGCATTAATTCAGCCGTGTCTTTGCAGACTTCAGTCAAATATTTTCTCTTTTTTACTCTCTTTAGGGACTCAAGGACTTTCAGAGGGTCCCTCTGCTTACTTTGTACTCCTGGGTAGGATATTTCCATTTGAATGAACGCGTACGGGTTGGGCTTAGATATCTCATCTTCAGACACACGTGTGTATTCCTGAAGTTTCTCTACCTGCATGGATTTTTGAACAGCAGATGTGCAGACTTAATTAAGCATTGTATGTGCATGCATCTGCATATGTTATGATGCTAAACATGTGTATGTGCCGGAGGGTATTTATGAGCGTAGTGTGTAATGCATACCTATCATCTCAGTTCAATGAGGTAGTGCAAGTCTTAAGTCTCTAAACTTTGGAGTCTCTATATAAAAGCAGACTCCGAGTCCCCCCCCTCAACCTTGCCTGGAGCCACTGATGGGATGAAAAATGGATAGAGGTCCCAAAGGAAGCGGGGGGAAAGGTCCATCTGTGAGCTGCATTCAAGGACAACAGTGTTATTCATTTTGGAACAGCATGAAACAAGCCAGTGTTTTCAGTGGGGTTTTGGAAATGCGAGCTTCTGGATGAACTGTGGCTGCCACTGTTGTCTTGCCAAGCCAACTGTGATGTTGCAGATTAGATGTGAATCATTGACTCCTTGTTGGTATCCGCGCGGCTCTTCTCATTCAGAGTGAGAGATAATGAACAAATGTGACTGATTGTTTTTGATCAGTATCTCGGTGAATTACTCCAGCAACAGGGATTGTTTTGCAGTACTTATAAAAGCTGTGTTTAATGTCATTTTATGTGATTCAGCCCGGAGGTGTTGGGGTTTGGTGATACCTATTAATCTCTGTTTTGTTCTTGTTTTCTCTTCTTCACGTCTTCTGTTTGCTCCTCCATCATTTTACTTCTACGTTTACCCCCTACGTTCTCCTTTCTTTCCTCTCTTGTAGAACCAGTTCAACCTGATGATGTCAGCCCGTGTCCCTCCATCCACCCTGGGCAGTCTGCTGCTGGCGGTCCTGCAGGGCAGAGACGGGGACCGGGACAGAGGGGGCCGGGGGGACAGCGGCTTGGGAGGAGCTGCAGTGGTCTGCCCCGGATGGGAGGAGGGGGGTGAAGGGTTGCTGTCTCACCTGCAGAAGCACAGCGGTTCTAACTGGCATTTGTGGGACATCATCAACCTGACCCTCATCTCTGGGGGTGGGGACAGAAGGGTGGAGAGCGGGGAGGAGAAGAAGGAAGATCAGAGGGAAGAGGAGGCTTTTAAGATCCTATCTGGCCGCTTCTTGCGCTCCCCTTCCCCTATCTCCTCCGTCCTCCTCCTGGGATCCGACCCCGAGTGTCTCTCCTCCGTCCTGCGGGCTGCTCAGCGTCTCGCTCCATCACTACCAGCGCTGCAGTGGATCATGGGATATCCCTTGTCTCCGGATTCGCTCCACACTCTGGGAGGTCCCCTTGGACTACTAGCCTACGGGGAGGTGGGCCGCAAGCCAATCAGCTTTTACATCAGGGATGCTTTGCAGTTGATTGGACGTGCGGTCACTGCGGCAACCATGGTGAAGCCGGAGCTGGCGCTGATTCAGAACACCGTGAATTGTTACGACAAAAACCGGCATGAACTCCCCTCTTCAGGACAATATCTGGCCAGGTAAATGCACACTCTACTCATTCATTGTCAGTCCACCCGCATTACAGGAAAACAGATGTTCTCCCTATAACCTCTGGCGGTATCTTTCTATGCAGATAATTTTTGTGCAACTCCAATTAAAAAGTGCAATTAAATCAAATTTTGCAATGAAAAAATCAGCATATGTTACGAACCCTGTAGGCGTATGAATGCTGGTAATGGAAGCGTCACTCTGCTGATGTATTGCTAATCGTTCGGTGCTGATGAAAGTAAAAGTTACAGAGCGACAGGCTTCCTGCTCATTACCAGAATACAAAAGCTACAGAGAAGGAGAAAAAGTTAGGGGAGAAACAAAGAAAAAGGCTGCAGGTGACACTAAATCTTTAAACAAAGAAAACAAAATATGCTTCCTAAGCTATCATATTACCACAGACTCACAACAGCTGACTGAAAGAAATGTAATCAAAACATCTGGCAGCATTTGTCGAAAGGAAACACACTCTAGCATCGACACAGAACAAGTAGACAGTCAAATGAAATACGTTTGTTGCCGCCATAATGAAAAACTGAACCAGTTAACCTTATACACGTACCAAACGACTGAGTTAACTTCTACAGAGACTTTGAGGAGGTCGGCTCAGTTTAAATCACAGCCTCCCCCCGGGCGCTTTCAAGAATCAGCTTTTATCAGCTTGGGCGGTAGATCAGAAAGAGCCGAAGGACCAGCCAAAGACGAGAGAGGCCGGGCGTAAGGTGAGAGGTCCAGAAGCGTTAACCGTGGGGGGGGGGGGGGGATATCTACTGTGGAGAAGGCAGTGGCGAACCGTGTCTATCACAACTGGACCTTCTGTAGACATACACACCCCCCACCGCCGCCGCCCCCCCTTCCGCGGCATTATAATGTCCGTCTTTTCACTGAATTGTCGTCTTTAAAAGGGAACTCACAACAATTCCGCAACAACTTCATCTTCACCTGTTGCACTTGTCATTTCAATGTTGAAAACAATAAAACGGCATGAATTGCTTCGTCGCATTCATCTAGATCCTCTGTCTCGAGGAGCCAGTTAACTAGCGGGCCTTCTAGAGCACCTGGAACCGAGGGGAACTCTGAAAGAATACGCCCATTGGCTACAAATCAATATATGATTGGCTGATCAAACTTTCAGTCCAAACGTACGCTTTCATTCAGTGCAACGGCCAGGGCATTCGATCAAGGATGTAGAATACCTTGGTTGAAGGATATTCTACCCAGAGACCCAGAACAAGATCTGATTGGTTGCTTTCGTTTCTAACACAAAACCACTGAAATGCGTAGTGCATGGTCCGAGAAGGACAAACAAATCAACGTAACACTGTAATATTACAGATCAACAACACAGATACGATTCTCATGTATTCATTTTATTACATTTTATTTATATAATTAAATCGTTTTTTTGTTAAATCGAGTGTTCCAGGGTATTCTCTGAATACCTTGAAGGCCCTGACGGTTCGCCACTGGGAGAAGGTGACATGTTAACTACTGTTAGGATATTATAGTGGATTTACGCTCCACGTTTCTAATATCCCCGCGTCCTTCGTGAGCTGTTTTATATGGAAGGAGTTCAGTGCCACCAAGTCAAGAATAATCTACTTTAATGGTAATATCACAATGCACCAGAAATCATTACATTCAATACAAGAATACATACAATAATACAATACTTACAACACAAAACACATACAACACAAATACACACAACACAAAACATACATACAACCTGGTGATCACGTCAGCCGGCCAGCAGAAAGAGAGAGAACTCAGTTGTGTCTTCTGACTATATGCTGAAGCAATGGGAGGGATCTCTGATTCCCCTACTTTGATTGGCAGCCCCAATGTCCCCATCCCCCCAAATCTTGAGTTTCTCCATTCTCAGGTGGCAAAAGCATCTGCATACAGTGCAAGTCAACACATGCTGTAACCTCCCCCGCCAAATCCTTTGTCCTCCAACACCACATGGTCTTCTCTGAAGTCACATGTGCTTGCTCCAAAGTCCAGCTCAGTTTTAACCCAAATCACTCATTTTTAAACTTATACATTTGGAGCTAACATGAATACATTCAAATATTCCACTGCAATTCCCCCTTTTGATTTAAATCTAATAAATCAATTACTTTCAAGACATTCACATTCGTTCTGGGATTCAGACTATTTAAACGTTCAGAAATGGCTCCACATATCAACTTCATACGACCGTGTTAGAAATACAAAAATATGCAAATAGCTCCATACATCAATTACATCACTTCATAACAACAAAGTTAAAACCCTTCAATTATTCTGATTGAGTATAGTCAATCGTCATAAGGTATAACCTTCACAGTGGTGATTCAATTAATCTGTAATCGGCAAAATTGCAGTGTCTTCAAGCTTTAACATTACTTCATGTATACTTCATTCCGCTTTAGTTTCAGAGCCCCACATGAGATATTTAGGAGACAGCAAGTCTGTCTTCTCATAAATATGAACAACCTGAAATGCCCTGCCTCCTATCATAAGGAGAGGCAGCTGCAAGGTCAAATTCATATACAGTTCAGAGCCACACATGATATCAGTGCATTAAAACTTCCCAAAGAGTGGAGACAGTATGTCTCCAACATATCCCTCCTGTTTATACTCCGGAATAACATAGAACCTGGAAAAATACAAATGATTGTAAAAGATCAAAAATTCACATACAAAAGCACCCAAACGGCTGAGGTAGGTAAATTGTATAGGCACATGTTTTAATGTAATCCCCATGGTCCAATTCTTTCTCGGTACATCGTCAGTTTCTATCCCTCAGACCCGTTACTGTTTCCCTGCTCACGTCCACTCTTTAAATTCCACTGGGTTCTGTTGGTTTCTTCACTGGTTTGAGACAAGCGACCCTATCGGACACCTCCCTTTGTAGCCAGACTTCACCACAGTAGAGGCGAGTTTCTGTGTTTCAGGTTTAAACAGCTTCAGTCAGATGTATCCAGGATGGTCTCTCCGCCAGTCTAACTGCAATCGATGTAGACAGGAGTGTTTGTTAGGGACCCTCCCCCTTTGGCGAGTGCCTGCTCCTCCTCTTTATCGCTCTGGTGAACACTCACTTTCCTGGTTTCACTGTCTGCGTAGTGTCAGGTACTTCCATCCGTGGCGAGACCCGGAACTCCTGATACTGCGTCCTTGGATACGCTTCCCACACCGTGGAGTCGCCACCCTTGCTTGGTCAGGTACAGCAGGCCCAGCACGCGGAAGATGACAGCTTTCACACCTCCTTCCTGGAGGTTTCCCCACTGCACACTGATTCCAGTGGTACCAGATGTCTCCTTTCCCTTCCCAGCGGACAGCGTGAGATGTCCTCTGCATCGCCCGATGGGGTCCAGAGAACCTGGGTCCCAGCCACTTGGGGTTTGATGTCCCCCTTTTGCCTCTGTAATCTGTGTGGAGAAATCTGATACAAATCCCTCAAGCTTACGCTCAGGGCTCCTGGGAACTGGTGACCATGAGTGAGCTCAAAGGAGACAAACCTGTCCCTTTGTTAATTGAGCTCCTGATTGACATAAGAACTAGGGGCCATGCGTCTAACCATTTCATGCCTGTCTCTTCACATGTTTTCTTATATCTTAGTAATATATTTTATTTCATGTTTTTACTCATAAAACAATATGACATTGTCCAGAATAGTAGTTAACTTTATATAACTTTTACTCTTTCTAATCTTTTCAAACATCTTAATTGTCTTGTCTCTCTCTCTCTCTCTCCTACATACTTTTTCCAACTTCACTCGTGGTATTTTAACCACCTTTTATCCTTCTGAGCAAGATATCACTTCAACACATTTAATATCTTGCCCTGTCCATCTATTTCAGTCTTCTTTTATCCATCTGTTCTCTTTTCTCTTCAGCCTTCAACAACCTTTTCTTATTTCCATTTCTAACCAGTCTTTTACTTATAATCTGTCCCTTTCCTAGGACAGGTAAATACATCCTGCTACTGTAGTGTTCACAAATAAATCTCCATGCAAACTGCTACTGTACACTCAAAAGTGATCTGTTTCATTTTGAAAAGTCAGCTTTTTGAAAACCAACATGGCTCAGTTCAAACTGTTGTTTCAAAACAAAACTCCTCATCTCTTCCCGACATGATTTAACCTAAAGATGATTTGCTACCACTATTTTTCATTGTGATATTTGTTCAAACAGAGACTGCATCTGTCTCTGGATTTAAATATATGCCTGATGGCAGTATATGCATAAAAATAAAAATAAGTGTCCAGGATTTTAACCTCTGTCATTAAAGGACTGTATAAAAATAAGACATGTCATCTGATTAATCTAAGATCAGAATGTAACAGAATTTGTGTCGTACATCCCACCATTTTTAGGGACGCCTAATTAACATTCTCAAATCTTCAATTAACTTGACCTAAAAAGCTAAAACAGTGTTGTTTTATGATACCTAAAAAAATACTACAATAGATTTTAGACTATAAAAATGTAAATATCAAATTCCCATTGTCTAACAACTCACTCCCCCTTTTCTGAAAAAGAATCCCATTTACTGTGATTTCATTTTCAGAAACATGAAGAAAGAATGGTAATGCATAGGAGGCAGAGGCACATGCTGTGACCAGGGACCTTTACGACCCTGGCATCCTGCTTCAAAGTGCCCTCCGGTATTTGTTTTACGACACTGGCCTCCTGCTTCATCGTAAATGAAGTTTGGGCTCAGTTTGAGATTTGTGATCTGAGTTAGAGACAACAGTATTTTGCATTGTTCTAAAATATTCGACTCGTTCTGCGACATAGTCCAGAATGTCTTTCATCTAAGTTAAATCTATCCATGTTGTGTTACAAGCATGGTTAGATTTGTAACAGAATACAAAACTAACTGTATTTAGCGCTATATTTGCCTAAAAATCTTAACAAACACCAACTACAAATTAAAGATAAATTGATTTAGCAAAATGAACTCTTATGTGATTCAAAAATGTGACAAAAGAACAATGATTTGTCTTACCCAAGATTGTAATCTAACAGAATGGCTCTTGACCACATGGGGTCAAATAACTTGGATGACCGGGGGCAGGGAAAAGGAGACTCAAACATGTGCAGAGAGAAATCACACTGCTTGCAGTCTGAGTTCACTAACAATTAAACCATACAAGGCCAGTTCATAACACACAAATTGTCCTCTTTGTATGTGTAATCTAGGTAGAATAATCCACTATTATATTTAATTTGAATGTACTTAATTCTCTGAAAATCAATCTCTTAATCTGTTCCCATTGTACCCGGTAACTACCTGGAATTTCAGAATCGTTTTTAGCATTCTGTCGTTCCATATTCACTTCGCTTTTATTTATCTGCTTCAATTAATATGTGCACTTCGCTTTTATTTATCTGACTCAATCAATCAACATGTGTTCACATGTATTAATATACTGGGCTATTGTCGTAGTTACTATTAACGCGCTTCCCGTCTTCAATACCGGTCAGCAATGTAATATTTAACCTCAACGCTTGAAGCTAAACTCATATAAGAATGTCAAAGGTGTACTACCCCCTTTCAGCCACTAGATGGCAGCAGCAGACCACAAATGAGCCTCACTCATCCGAGAGCTTCATTGAGATCTATAAATATTGAGTAATTACCATATCACAGAACTCCGGCTCTTAGCTAAAAAGCGTTCGTCTGTGCTGTAAAACCCCTCAGTTTTAGGCGGCGACCCGATCTGAAATATCGGGTTTCCAGGTCTGGCGTGTGGGAATCAAACCTCTACAACCACCAGCCTGCACCGTCTCTTACGCCACTGTGGACTGAACTACCACAGATCCGCGCTAAACCGTTCTTATGTACGCCACTCAGGACTTTATCTACCTGTAGATCCGCGCCAAACTGTAATCAATATCAATGTCTATGTACGCCACGCCGGACTCATATCTACCTGCGATCAACGACTATGTTTCTAAATATGCATTGTATATCCCATTTAAACTTTAAAAACACTGTGAAACGCCTTCAGACAATCCTAACATTTTAGTGTATTCAATCACAGACAATCGGTTTATACAACAGGAGTCTGAAATACCTTTGAGTCGTGCAGGGCCCTGCGTGATTGTCTGAAGCGTTTAAAAGCGCTTATTCTCGACCCAATCCGGTCGTCTGAATCCTCCTCAGCTCATTATCTTGTACGTCGGGTTCACCATCTGTTAGGATATTATAGTGGATTTACGCTCCACGTTTCTAATATCCCCGCGTCCTTCGTGAGCTGTTTTATATGGAAGGAGTTCAGTGCCACCAAGTCAAGAATAATCTACTTTAATGGTAATATCACAATGCACCAGAAATCATTACATTCAATACAAGAATACATACAATAATACAATACTTACAACACAAAACACATACAACACAAATACACACAACACAAAACATACATACAACCTGGTGATCACGTCAGCCGGCCAGCAGAAAGAGAGAGAACTCAGTTGTGTCTTCTGACTATATGCTGAAGCAATGGGAGGGATCTCTGATTCCCCTACTTTGATTGGCAGCCCCAATGTCCCCATCCCCCCAAATCTTGAGTTTCTCCATTCTCAGGTGGCAAAAGCATCTGCATACAGTGCAAGTCAACACATGCTGTAACCTCCCCCGCCAAATCCTTTGTCCTCCAACACCACATGGTCTTCTCTGAAGTCACATGTGCTTGCTCCAAAGTCCAGCTCAGTTTTAACCCAAATCACTCATTTTTAAACTTATACATTTGGAGCTAACATGAATACATTCAAATATTCCACTGCAATTCACTGTTGAGAGACAGAACATAATGGGTAGAGGTGGGAAGTAGTGGAGTGCAAATACTTCGTTACTGTACTTAAGTAAATAGTTTCTGGTGTCAGTACTTTACTCCACTACTTTTTTCTTTTACTTCTTACATGTTGAACACAAATACCTGTACTTTTTACATTTTCCAAACAGGCTGGTTCCTTTAGTTTGAATGTGTGTTTGGTGGCGTGATCATTATTATTTAGAGTCATTGCGTGCCTATTGATTTGAACACGATCCGTGTATCCATCATTTCCTGGTCTTCTCTAAAGAAGAGGGACCAATGGAAACGTTGTCATGTTGCCGTTGTTCAGCATGGAAACATTCATTAGCTAACAATGACATTATTGTTCTATTAATATAAAGGGAGGTCAGGTACTCTTTAAAACAGCTGGTAGTTATGGGTACTTTTTAATTAAGTACATTTCAAAGCCCATACTTCTTTACTTTTACTTGAGTAAAGAAGTATAGTCAGTTCTTCTACTTTTACCAGAGTATTTTTTAACACGAGTATCTGTACTTCTACTTGAGTAAAGGATGTTTACTTTTGCCATCTCTGTATATGGGTATTAATGTATGAGCATAAATAAGTTAAATTGTATTTATTTTTCTGACTTGAGTGTTCTGTTCGCCCTACATTAGTGTTCTTAATTTTCTTCTGTCCTGACTGACATATGAGCCTTTGCTCAGTGCAATTTATGACTCAAGCACTCCCTATGTTGCTACATGACTATGCACATTACACTTGTCATGATTCGAATCACACAGTGATGTACTAAGTGCTGAGGTTACAGGTCTTTGTGCTCACTCAGTGACAGTCTGATCACTTGCCATTATTCTGGCTGGACCCGTGAAGGAGAGACACCTCAGGTTAGCTAGACTCCTTTGAATTATGTAGGATGTGTTTGTGAAATATTAACCTCCACCCATCTACAATGGAGGTAAATACTCAAAATGTACTTAGTGTTGTCCCTGTATAATCAACAGTCCTTACTTCCCCACTTTTAGTATGTACATTTGCTTTTATAAAACCTACATTTCAAATGTAGTAACTGTGTACTTAAAGGTGGTGTAGGTAAGTTTGAGAAACCGTCTCGAGATACTCTTTTTGTTATATTCCATGGAATGCTCTTAACATCCCGATAGCAATGAATATCTGAAGTGCTTTGACAAAAAATCCATTAAAAAATGTCATCTGTGGAAGCCGTAGTACTGTAAAAAGCATGACCAATCATCTGAGCCGGCCCGGCTAAAGTAACTGGATGGCCTACCTGCCTGTCAGCCTTCAATCTGTGCACAAACTTATCTCGTGCCCTCATTGGTCATGTGCGCGTTTGTGTGTGTTGGAGGAGGGGCTCTGTAAGGAAGTGGCAGATTTGTTCCGGCTGTGTATTTTTAAATTCTAGCGCACTCGAGCTGGTTTCTCCAGAATTACCTACCCCACCTTTAAGATAAAGAGGGCCCTTCAATGCTTTATGATGTCTGCCCTTTCTTGTAGTGTGTGACGAATCACAACAGAGCCGGCCAGCTAACCAATCAGAGCAGACTGGGCTCTGGTTTCAGAAAGAGGGTGAAAAGAGGTGCTGCAGCACAGGCAGTATGAGAAAAATAAAGAGCTTTTTGAACATTGAAGCATGGAGACACGTCACAGGAGAGGCACAAAATATAAATCTGACGTGCAAAATAGGCCCCCATAAAACAGACCAATATTAGTTTTGTGGCACTTCTCTAAAGATCGGGAGGGATGTCCGCTTCAGAGTAGTACCCTGCAGCAGGGAGAGTTTTGTGGATGTTAGAAAAAACGTATTCCTCTTCCAAAAATGAAATGCGTAGCTTTAAGCCACATAGAATTGGTAGTGGCCTGATCGGGATTGGACCACAATTACTCTCTATAACCCCTGCAGCAACTAGGCCAAACAGTTTTTCTTCAATACCTCCTGGTCACGTAAAAATGCTTAGCTATTTCCAAAAGTGTACACAGTTAAACCACCGAATGATAGATGGAAGACACGGACAAACTACAATTAAATTAATCGAGTCACAACACTACGTTTTCTTTAAGCTCGTTAGCTTCCTGACTGACAAGTTGGCCTTTGTGTGAGGAGCTGCTGGCTCTACTTGTGGTACTGCATGCTCTGGATGCTGCCCTTGTCTGTCCTCTGCTCCACGGGGGTGGCTCTTTCTGAATAGCGCTGTCATCCTCGTTGTGGGGAGGAGGTCTTTATGGCACACAGATCCAAAGAGTGGCATCAGGGAGTTTTGTCTGTTCCTCTTCGTTCCTCTGCTGCTTCAATTCCTGCAGCTTTTAAAAGGGTTCTGTCAAGGTGTGTTTTGTGATAACGCTTACACACGCGCAGTAAAAAAACACATTGAAATACCTATTAAACCATAAATATTGTCACTTAGAACAGAAATGACTTAATCCTGACATGTGTGCACAGTAAAAATGGGGGGGGGGGAAACCCACTTGCACACATTACAACCCCTCCATGTGGCTGATATTGAGTGCAGCACAGAAGCCAAATGCCATAGACTCACTCCGGAGTATATCTCCTCTGCAGGTTGACATTGATATTTTATCGCTGTGCAAAGGATAAAACAGCATGTATACGACTTTTGTGGTCATGTGGATCCGGTAAGAGAAGGATTTGTGGTATGAGCTGGGCCCACAGCAAATATTGAACACACACAGAGTGCCTGCCAGCTGAGAGTGATCATCAACACCACCCACATAATCACAAGCTGGGTTCTCACAGTCTTTCCTCCGTCTGCAGTTAACTTGAGCTCTGGGATGCCAAGACAATTTGGCATGGAGGGCTAGAGGCGGAAATAAGTGGAATGTGGTTACAAGGCAATATTATCGGACATTTATTATCCAAGTTTACACATCTTGATTAGCTTTAATGTGATTAAATTGCCCAATTTTGGCCATGCTAGCAAAGCACAGCCTAATGGATAGCAATGTCTGATCAGTTGGTGCAGATAAAAACATTTTAAAAGCTCTTGGATGGATTGTTTTTAATTGGAAGGACATTAATGGTCCCTAGAGGTTGAAGCTTACTATTTGGTAATCCGCTGACTTTTCCTGTCGCGCATTAACCTTTAGGATGACCTTTAAAATGTGATGGTAAAATGTCTTGATAGCTATTGACAGAATTGCCATGACATTTGATATTCAAGAGCAACACTGGGTGAATGGTATTAAGATTTTGTATCCCTTGACTTTCAATGTAGTGGCATCATCTGACAAAAGAAAATATTTATCAAAATAATTGGTTTTGACCAAATAAATTCAGATTGAACTTAACCTCTTAACCCCCATGGACCCGAGCTCGGGTCCGAAAATGCTATACATGTAGCAACAGTGCTATATCTGAAGTGTCATTCATGAAACTATTAATATTCCATACTCATCTGACCGGAGGAAACTTGGCTAACTGACGATACGAAAACAATTTTTTTTTTCGAAAAATAAGTCTGACAAGAAGCCTCTAAATGAACCCATGTCAAAAACGGGCAATTGCTATTTCTGCTCGTAACTCACAAAAACGATCATTTATAATTCATACTTTCTGCACAAACAACACATTTTCTGAAAGCTGAGATTCCACAGATTCCATGGGTATACACCCCATCACTACAGGCACAACATTAACCGAGCTAGCAGCCAGAACATAGCAAGTAAACAATATCAGTTTTCAAATCCATGACAATAATTAGGTCTTACCTTGGCTGTTTTGTGATCAAAAGTTGTGTTCAAAGGAATAAAAACGCTGCTCAAGGTTAATCCAATGTCTCTTGTCACTTTAAAATGATTACTGATAATCAATCCTTTCATTCACGGCAGAAGAGTAGGTCCAACGATTAACAGTCCATGGCTTCAGCTGGGGAGATGCAGTTTACGTATAGCTCCACCTCCGCAGGCATAACGTATTTACGTATTTTGAAACTGCCACTCGATTCGATTGGCTCTAACGATTTAAAAAAGGTGTCAATCACCCAAATCGACCAATGGGTTCCAAAGATAGGACCTTGCGTACGTGTAAATACAGGCAGTATAGCTGGTTTACGCACACCCCACTCTTGTTACGCAGCATACTATAGCATAGCATAGCATAGCATAGCATGTCCCGCGACGACAGGAGAGCAGAGAACGGCAGATCGATCAGCGAAACAGCGAAACAGCAGGATTTGTTTTCTTTGTCTTCATTGTAACAATGGCAGCCAGACAGAAGACTTTTTTGTCCGTCGAGGAGGCATTGGACATCGTATTTCAGGACTCTCCGTCGGAAGATAGTGATCTCATCACGCATAAAGGGGACAGTAATGACTCTGATTATGAACCTGCGTCACCGGAAAGGTATGTAATCTCTCTGTTTGTATCTATTACTTATTTATTTGGTGTAAGAGTATTCATCTGTTTATCTTTTTGTTATTTATTTGTTAAATAATTGTAAGAGTGTATTCATCTATAGTAATTTCGCACACTCGACAACAAACAAAGAAGATGGATGCCGTTTCTTGTTCTTGTTGTTGAAATAAACAAGACATATACATTGAATTTAACACGGTATTACATTTCATTTAGCTGACGCTTTTATCCAACAACAACAATCTCTCTGTTTGTATCTATTACTTATTTATTTGGTGTAAGAGTATTCATCTGTTTATCTTTTTGTTATTTATTTGGTGTAAGAGAGTATTCATCTATAGTAATTTCACACACATGACAATAACACGACGGCATCCATCTTGTGATATAATGTTCTTTCACACACTCATGCCGTTTCTTGTTCTTGAAATAAACAAGACATACAGATGTTGAATTTAACACGGTATTACATTACATTTCATTTAGCTGACGCTTTTATCCAAAGTGACTTACAACTATATATATATATATATATATATACACACGCATATATATATATATATATATATATATATATATATATATATATATGACAGACGGAATATTAATATTAAATATTGAACAGATTATATGAACCCCGTCTCACATAATTTACACGGTATACATTTTGAGTGATATAATGTTATTTCACACACTCAAAATTGATGTTCTGCTGTTGTGGTAGAGAAATTATTTCTGATTTGAGTTACATTTTTGAAAGTACAAGCCAGAGAATTAATCAATTTGTTTTTTCCACATTTGTTTTCACAGTGAGGAAGGCGATGAGGATATGGCTTCTGGATGACCGAGTATTATGGGGAAGATGCCACCAAGGTCAGGAGGTACTGCAGGAGGTGCTCTGATGCTGGCAACAGAAGGGTGAAGACACCTGTGTACTGCAGGAAGTGGCAGGTCCCTCTGTGCTTCACTACCAAAAAGAACTGTTACAGGGCATGGCATGACTTACTGGAGTAATACTTTAACATTCAGGGTTTGTATAAAGTTATTTTTTTTTACCCAAAAAATGCTTGTTGTATCGTATGTTGCTAATTTTTTTAAATAAATCGGCTCCAGTTGGAGTCAAATGTTTCCTAAGTTTCCTAATTTTTATTGTGCAAGTACCATGCATCTCATGCAAAGAGGGAACTTCCCACACACTTCACCCACACACACACACACACACACACACCACACACACACACACACACCCACTTAATCTTTTTTTTTTTTTTACAATTATTATTATTTATTTATTTATGGAATGAATACCTATAGTGATAATTAAATGTTATACAATGATTTTTACAGTCTGGTACCTGAAAAAGGTTAAATGGCACTGATGGAACCAAATGTACCCAAATGTGCCCAAAGCTTAGCCCGCTTGGACTTTTTTTGCTAAATCTCTCTAAAAAGGTCAATTCTCACTTGTTTTGCCTCAATCTTGATACAGGGTACTTATATGTTATACTTTGGATTCCTAAAGCTTTTAGGCTACTAACCCATCATTCAAGGGTGGTTTTTACTAAAAGTAATGAGTTTTATTTGGGCGGAGACAAAAATGTACACTTTTTGACTATGTTCCATCTGGATTTACTCTGACACTGAAACATCTTTATTGATTCTGACACTTCTACATCCAACTCACAGATGTGACCTTGCTTTGATAAAATAAATTATTCATATAACCCTTTTAGAAGTTAAGTTATAGTCCTTTGTTTTGGGCATGTCATTTTCGATCCTGAAACCTGAAAAACAGGCTTGGGGCTTAAGAGGGTAATGATCTTCATTGAAGTGCATCTTTATGGTTGGGGCTAATCAGAAAATGTTTGCACGCTAATTTACTAATCCAAGAGATTATCCAAGGTGAATATAATATACCTGCTAAATATCAGTATCTAACATTGTCTTCATGAGCGTTTAAGAATGCCGATGTTAGCAAAAACATTACTACGCCTAAGTACGGCCTTACAGAGCAGTAAGTGTGGCTATACAATAAAGAACACAAAAAGTAATGCTTTTAAATTCACTCAAACTTCCTCAGGACACTGTTGTGGGCCAATTAGTACGAGCCACAGAATAGACCATTTATTAAAGAGTCCTCCCCAATTTAGTGACCTTTTGTTTCTGGCCTGTGAAAGACTGATAAAAAGGTCGTTCATTCGCATTATTCATACGGGTCCAGTTAGAGTCCACCTCCTCCAGTGTACTGCCCGATCCTTATCCCAACACTGCAACAGCCTGACATGCTTTTGCTCAGTAGAGCTCTGACAAAGGAAGTGAGAGACTTCCACAAGGAAAAGGCAATTAACAGCTCAATGCCGTAGGGACGGAGCGATGAAGGCAGGGAGGGAAAGAGGATGTCTGGAGATATAAGGATGAGAGGAAGGTGTGAGCTCGAGCAAAAGCTGCACAATGGTACTGATTCAAAGCAGTGGACATAGGGGATCGAGCCACAGTAAAAATATGAGAAACTATCAACTTTTGATGTAGTTCTTCCGGATGTCCAGAATACAAACATCCCTAGGGGTCTATTCCCAAAAAGAGAGAAAGTAGTCAAAGACAAACAGATGGATGAAAGACAAGGGAAGAAGGAAACAGCAATAAAGTCAAAGAAAAGGAAAGATAAACTTGTGTGGGAAAGGATGTGAGGGAGGAGACGATGGTTGGAAATGGACAGGGGATAGTTTATTATCAGAGTGAGATCTGCCAGTCAGTGCCATCTCACTCGACACATCTGCCAGCGCTGATTCCATCTCCCTCGAAGAGATTAAAAGCATTGAAAAAAGCAAGCTTCCTATCATCCCCGGCAGACAGAGTAAACTTTCCTCCAAAGTGAAGGAGATGTAGTGATACGGGAGTGAGACACATGCCGGGGACTCTCTTATAGAGTCATCGTTTACCGGCCACTCTGTTGACATTTACTTCCTGAGTGTGTGTGAGCCGGGGCCAGGTGTTGGTGAGAGGAAACCATCCCTCTCTGACACCACTTGGCTGACTTATCAGACCGCTTCATTCTTTAGATGCAGCCTCTGGCCCGATGCACCACAACAAAACCCCGTGACTAACAGGCGGCGCTTCATGAAAGTGTGCCGTACTTTCCACACCCCTGCTCTGATGTCTGTATTATCTAGCACTCCTATCTCAAACTCTTATCTCCGGGCATGAATCCAAAAATGTGACAAATTGCAAGAGAAGGGGGCTTGGCACTTCTCTGCTCACATAAGAGATGTAAAGTGAAGGCTATGGTTAATTTTTTTGTGGCCAGCCGCAGCCATTACGGTCCAGTATATGAGTCGAGTGGGTTGGCTTGATGAATCTGCTGTCTATGGGATATGATGATTCAGCCGCGCTATTACCATGAGTGATTTCAGCTCAAGGCAAGGCTAGCACTTCCGCTTTATGGTCACAGAGACAGACGGAGCTGCTGATGAGGAAACATAAGTTAGCGTGCAAACGGGATGACTTTCAAATTAGAGGCATTTTTTAATCAGCTCTTTAGAATTATGGTTCATTGAATGGGTTTGTAAATTGATACTGGGCTGTTGAAGTAAATCATAATGTAAAGAAAAAGGGTAATGATCAAAAGCATGAGTAGAATACTCAAAATTGTACATACTTTTACATTTGGTTCAGGCATGCTTTAGTCCAGCCTATGCTTGGAGGGGAAGTTAATGATCCTCATGATCGATGAAGAAATATCCCATATTTGTTGCGAAAAGTTCCCTTGCTCAATACGCCTCATCAATTCAACATATAGCTTGGGCATGAAAGAGGGAGAAAAAGAAAAGTGTGAATAAAACAAAGAGAAAAAGGGAAATCTATGTTCCTGCCCGGAGAAAAGGCTACGGCTTTTCTATTAACAGGAAGGAAAACTTGCCATTTCTTTCCGTGACCCAGACATAATCAACAGTCCGTGCACGGATCAACTCCCGTACAGAATGCAGTGATCCCTGCATACTTTAACATTTAAACATCTGATACACAATGACCTCCTGACAATCCCCTACTAATCAAGACATGATCAAACTGTACTTGAAGGGATTCACGTCGAGACGACATCGCCTGGAGATGTCCGTATGATCAAATGCTAAGACGTGAGCTAACAATCCCAGCACGGTTCAAGAGGCCAGGGCAGTTTTATGTGCGAACGGGAATTGCTCTTACTAATTTATTCCGCTGTGAGGTCCAATGTGGGGCCACCGGGCGAGTGAGACGAATGGCAATGACTGCCTGTATGGACTGGCAGATAGGAGCGGATCCTCACTGCACTACATTAACTTTTAATTATGACTTTCTGCGAGACGCAATTACCCATCTGAGACCAGGCGAAAGCTCCATAACCAGATCATGATCCATCTGTAACATCATTTGTAACATTTTCCCAGCCTCTCCCCCAGATTTGTGTGTTTATTTTTCCGCCCTGCTAGTTAAGTGTCGTCAGTGATAGAGGAAGATCCTTTACTTGAGTAAAAGTAGAAATACTATGGTTTTTAAATACACGTAAACTTAGTTATTCCTATAGTAGTACAGAATTATTATTGCCGAAATGTACTTGAAGTATCAAAAGTAAAAGTACTCAATTTGAATGGCTGTATTCACAGTATTATACATGTAGTATAGTGTTGTAATGTCAACAGGGATCCAGTTTTAAAATATTGGGTACATTAGTAGTACATTACATCACAGATTAAAATCACATCAGCATGGGTTTTGTATGTAAAAATTAGCTAACGCCTATGAAGGTTAAATTAATGTTGTGGAGTTAAAAGTCAAATATGTGCCTCCGAAATTCAGTGGAGTAGAAGTATGTAGCATTAAATGGAAATACCTAGGTAAGTAACATTCCACCACTGAGCATTGTGTGCGACTGCAGCCTGTATTTCTTATTAAAACAACATGGATCTTTGTTGTCTCTTGCTTAGTGTCGGTTTTTCTCTCTGTCCCTTGAGGTTTCTCTCCAACACTTCCTTCACCGGGGCCACGGGTCTCATCCAGGTGGATCCTGGCCTCTCCAGGGTCCTCTCCTCGCAGCTGTTCCACGTGTGGAGCCTGAAGAGGGGCGCGCTCGGTCAGCCGGCCTGGGTGACAGTAGGCCATTGGACCCGGGGCAGACTGGAGCTGGAAGGGGGGATTCTGGCACTGGTGGGAGGGTTCGGGAGCAGCCAGGGCCAAGGCCTCGGAGCTGGGGTGAGGGGAGGGGACGGCCAGGGGGACAGTAGCGCTGGGGGTCGCTGGAGGCCGGGAGATTCGGTCGCGGGTCACCGTCTGAGTGTGGTGACGCTGGTGGAACACCCGTTTGTCTTCACGCGGGAGGTGGACGAGGACGGGTTGTGTCCAGCGGGTCAGCTCTGCCTGGACCCCAGAACCAACCGGTCCGACCTTATCCAGAACCTCTTCACCCAGCTGCACAACCCCAACGCCACCATCACAGACTGGGAGGGAGCAGGTGAGTTTTGCTGTGCCATTTATCCTTAAAGGAAGGCTCCAGTCATTAGATAGTTAATCGAAACTTCAGTATTTAGTGAAACATTATGTTTAAACCATACCCTGAAGAGATCAGCGATATTCCCCGGTAAATAATGATTTTATAGCTCTTTTTGATCAAAACCTGTATATTCCGTCAGGCAGCTGCCATTTTGGTCACATGATCCGAAAAACTAGGTCGTGACGTCATCTATGCGTTCACTTTGTAAACACACCATGAAAACATGGCGGAGTATTTGAGTTCGGACTCGTCAGCCGAGGAAGAAGTTTAGAAAAATAAAGTCCAGGCGGACTTACTTTGAATTATCACTATAGGTATTCATTCCATCCAAAATACAACTGTAAAAAAAATTAAAAACATACTCTGTTATCCTCTTAGGCCCCACGGACCCGGGTTCCGGGGCCGAAATCGCGTCATTTGCAGGAAACAACGTCTAAGGAACCTTAATATTTAATAAACTATGAATATTTTTATATCCATATAACGGGGAAAAAACTAATTTAACTGATCTTTTTCATTTTTTTCTTTAAAAAAAACATACAATGCTAACAGTGAGCCTCTGAATTAGCCCCGAGCGAAAAATACTAACCTATTACTGCACTGAAAATCACTCCTAGCTCCCTTATTACTTATCCTAGCTGCACATCCAACACATCGTTTTACGGTCGTAAAGACACAGAATCTAACGGTGCTCACCTCAACACTGAAAGATACAAACTCGCGACGTTATCAACAAAAACGTACATCAAAACAAGTGACGCTAGGTACTAACAACCTGTGGATCTTTCGGTTCGGACCGAGCCCATTTCGCTAGCCACTGCCTCCGAACGTACTTCCTACACTTACCCGTTGGCAATAGATGGAACCGAGCATTCCGTGGATTGTTCCTATCCGAATTGTGGCAATGTTTCGCGATACAATTAGGCATAGTTCTATAGAATTGAGAGAGTAACTAGAGTAAACAACATGAACAAAGCACGTCAATTTGTCCTCGACACCATGAGCATTCCCTCCCTTTAAAATACCTTACAGCCCGTCTACACTACAGGCATAAAATCTTGAAGCTGGGCGTGTCTGAAGCTTGGCGATTTTTTGCGAGCAGCGCGACCAACAACCAATCACATGAATCTCCCGCCCCCGACATACAAAGCAATAGCAATGTTAAAACGAAGTAAACTGGATATAAACTCCCCAAACAGGCGAAAACCTACCAGTTTCACCCACTGTCTCTGCCACCTCCCTCCATGCCTGGTTCCTCCGTTTTGTATCCCGGTAAATAGTTCTGGTCGTAAAGAACCGGGTGATTTGCTACCGTAATTTCTCGTTTGGAATATGAGGAAATGAACTGGCTCTCCCAGCTTGCACGCGGTTTGATTGGCTAGCGCTTGTACTGGCGCGAATTGCATGAACGGGATTTGATTGGCTGATGCCAAGCATCGAGCCTCAAAAGTTGAACATTGTTCAACTTTTGATGCCGATAGATGCTCGTGATGCTTGCAAAGCCATGCCATGCTCCCCACAATGCAGTTCGGCGAAGATTCAAAATCTTCTACGTCACCCCATTCAAATGAATGGGCGAAGCGTTGAAAGCATTTTCCGATGCCTGTAGTGTAGACGGGGCGTAAGTGTTGAAGTAATGCTGAAACCTCCTGTAATACCTGTCCAAAACATATTTCAGCTTGAGGTATGAGGCACCAGTTATAATTTATGAAAACCTGAATCTTCTCTAATGTAAACTGTTAGATCTCTCTGCTTAGATCTCATTGATACATCGCTGTGAAATTCTGTACTGTTCCTACTCAAGATTGAAGTGGATTTGTTAAAGAAAAATCAATAAGGGATCATGGCTGGTCACTCCGGCTCAAAAATATACTAGGTGCAATGTCAAGGCTCAGCTCTGCCGCTACAGATTAATTTCTAGGATTAAAGGCATTTTATAAATAAGTGATGAACACCATCGTGTCAAAGAAATACAAGGTTCTATATCTCTGAGTATTGGCAGTGCAAACAGGCAGTCTACCGTATAAGTAAACCGTAAAGTACAAGGCAATTTTTACTTTTTTTTACTTTAATCGGCAAATGGAAGTTGGCTAAAAAAAGTTCTATTGAGGATGACATGGGAATTCACAAAATGACAGACCTCTGTGCCAAGTTTCAAGAGTAATTGGCAAACTGCTGAATTTTGATTGTCTGAGTTTGCAAAAAAGGTCTGCCAGAAAAATGTAAATGGCATAAAGTATAAATATATATATATATTACAGCCTCTCTATCTTGCCAACTCTTTTTTTTATATATACGTAGTTCAAAGGTTGTTGTACATTCTGTACATCTTCTCCTAGCCCAGTTTAAGAGTGATTTAGTGTGCTGGTGTAAATAAAAGTGTCTTTTTTTTTAAAAACTAATTTTACATGAGCGATAATCAACAATCAGCAGTAATTCTCAAATACTGTTCTTAAGTACAATTTTAAGGTACTTGTACTTTAACTGAGTATTTTTATTTCATGCAGTTTATAATGTACTCTTCTATATTTGAGAAGACAATATTGTGCTTTTGAATCCACTACATTCATTTGACCACTTGGTTACTTTCAGATTATTGCCTAATACTAAATATATATCATGTAATAAATAAACATTGATACATAATTATAGGTTAACATATTCAGCAGCAGTGTATACATTAATTACAATTAGCTCCACATTTACCAGCTGTGATCAGACTGATAATGCATCCAATATTATAATCCAGTAATTTCATTTCTATTATTCTGAAATGGGCCATTAGGTTTCACAGGTACTTTTGGTACTTCAGTATATTTTGATGCTAGTACTTCTTTGCTTTAACTGAATTATGATGTATACTTAACTGAGTCTTTTTTACAGATTAGTATTCCTACTATACTTAAAATATGAGTACTTCTTCCACCTCTAAATAGACATATCAGATTATTATCGTGTCTTTTCTGTCAGACCTACCGGAGGACCTGAGGAAGTGCTGCTACGGTTACTGCATCGACCTGTTGGAGAAACTGGCAGAGGACATGGGTTTCACCTTTGACCTTTATATTGTGGGAGACGGGAAGTACGGAGCAGTGGGCGGGGCGGGGCGCTGGACGGGGCTCGTCGGGGACCTGCTGGGGGGAACAGCAGACATGGCGGTCAGCTCCTTCTCCATTAACTCAGCCAGGAGCCGAGTCATCGACTTCACCTCGCCCTTCTACTCCACCAGCCTGGGCATTCTGGTACAGTCACTTGAAGTCATAATTACTTTGTTGCTTTTCCATTTTTAAAGGCTCTATTATGTTTTTGGGGGATTTCCTTTTCAGGTAGTGTGTTATATAGAACTTTGTGAATGTAAATGGTCCACAAAGGCTAAAATTCCCAAAGTGTATCTCCCGCACAATCCCCCCCTCCTGCCTGAAACACCTCGATTGGACCCCTTTGTTTACTCCCATAACATAGTGACATCACCATATCACTATCGCGCTTCTATTGGCTAGCGCTCTAACACATTGTACGTTATAGGCTAAGGGGCAAGTAGTTGACCAATCAGGGCAGACTGGGCTCTGGTTTCAGACAGAGGGTGAAAAGAGGTGCTGCAGCACAGGCAGTATGAGAAAAATAAAGAGCTTTTTGAACATCAAAGCATGAAGACACGTCACAGTCGAGACACAATACAAAATACACCTGAAAATCAGCATAATAGGGGCCCTTTAATGATTGTAGAAGACATGGGCTTTATCCTTAAAACATACTGCACTGTAAGTCAGTGGCAGCGTGGCAGTCTTCCCATTACTTTGATTTGTCAATATATCTCTCTCTCTGGCTGACAATTTCTGTATGATTGGACGATGTGGTCTCTAAGTGCTTAATTTCCCCCTAATGCCCGGCTCACGCAGTCTTCTGGGGAGGAACACGGGATCATTAGTTTTGAATAATTAGGTTGTTACAGTTTCAGTGGACAATTATGAAAGTTCAAAATGAAAGGCACTTTTAAGAGTGTCTAATGAGTCTGAGAGGGATTTTGAGAAGCCGTCTTTGCAGAATCCTCCAACATGCTGCAGTTATTCTTTGATTTGTTAACATCTCCCTCTGTGGCTGACAAACGGCAATGCATAATATGATCTGAGAATACGAAATGAGGAATAGCCCAAAGTTAAAACAATGTATGCACTTGTTTTTCAAACTTAAGTATGCCTACGAGTGTTTAAGAAGAGTTTACTGACAAGATATTGCCACTGAAGGTTCAATTATTATCACAATGTTATTATCACTTTTTAAGTTAAAAAGCCGGTCCTTTTTTCTTTCTGACCCTCCAGGTTCGCAGCCGGGACTCTGCAGCCCCCATCGGAGCCTTCATGTGGCCCCTCCACTGGTCCATGTGGGTGGGTATTTTTGTCACGCTGCACCTCACCGCGCTCTTCCTCACCTTGTACGAGTGGAACAGCCCCTTCGGCATGACACCACATGGCAGGAACAGGCTGCGAGTCTTCTCTTACTCCTCCGCCCTCAATCTCTGCTACGCCATTCTGTTCGGACGCACCGTCGCCACCAAGGTACAGTAGCTTTCCTTTGTGTGATAAATAGGCATTATGGGAATAGAAACTGCAGGGAAAGAAGTGGAGGGGGGCATTATTATTAAGAGTACACAAACAGTGTGTGGAAAGTGATAGGGGAAGACGATAGAAATGGCCAGGGAGGGGAAAAGATTGATAGAGCAGGGGTTAAGAAGGTAGGCAGTGATGAAGTAGAGAGGTGCAGGGAGGATAATGCACATACAGAGAGGGAGAGGGGAAAGGGTAAGTGGGCCGACAAAGATTGAAGGAGTTATGGCAGCGATGATGGGGATGGATGAAGGTGAGAAATGCGTGAGCGAGTAGAGGTTAACTCCCCAAAGTAGTCAGACAGAAAGTTGAAAACAAGAAGGCAGGGGGAAGAGGGCCAACGAGAAGAAGAAAGGTGAGAGTGCAAATTGGGAAATGGGCTTCAAAAAGAAAACATTAAGGATGTGGACAGAGAATTGTAAGACAGGGTTGAAAGGGTAAGTGGGCAAGCAGGGAGAAGCTTCAGAATGAGGGTGACATGGAGGTGGGCGGACAGATGATGATGTAAGAGAGAGAGCATTGGGTTGGCATAATAGAGAGCCAGGCTGAATTCGAGAGAAATGTGAGAGAAAAAGTGATCGACGAAGACAAATAGAACTCAAGTTAGGCAAATCTGTCAATTTAAAAAATGTAGCAAGATGAAAAACGATGTATTGCCTTTTAAAGATTAAAAAAACTGTACTTTCTTGCCATTTGTTTAGCATGAATACGTTAGGAGATTAAATGTACCCTTGCGGTAACAGCAATCTTCAGAAACCTGTCATGTTTGACTGATGGTGTCACACCGCCGCACACAGCCGACCACCACGCCGATGGAAAACTGTCCTCTGCATTCTTTGTTTTATAAACAGCGGTATCCAGTGCCAACATATCCACCATTATGATAACTTATACTTGCTGTCTAAATGTTCATGCGGCACATTCTGATAAATATCTCAAACATCATTTGCTTAAATTATTCCCGTCTATTCCGCTAAGTAAGGACACCATTATAAAATGTACTTAATCACACGTTGTCCCTAAAGACGCATTGCATATGACTTGAAACAGAAGCCAAGTTATTAGGGAGACCTTCCCATAATTGAAAGGTCACAGGTTTGATCCTGGCAAACTGGCAATGTGTCAGTTAACAGGTTATGCCTATTAGTATGAGTGTGACCTGTTTGAAAGCCCTTGAGCAGCACTCTGCACCTCTTTGTGCTGGGACAGAGCCAAAGAGTCATGTTTATTTAAGAGGGGAGGGCAAGTAAATCATTTGCGAGACTGCTCACAATAACGTATTTCCCAGGAGACACCTGTAGTGTTCAAAGTCAAAGCAAACAAATGGAAAACTATTTTGGTCTAACAAAAGGCACACAATCAAGAGCGATGAATGGAGTGTTTCTCTTAAGATGTAGCAGTCGTACGCATGTTGTCCAACCACTAGCTTACTTCCTATTGTACCGTCACAGACAAAGGGAAGACGGATATTAAATATATGCAAATTTTGACAGAACAGTAGCGAGAAACAAAAGAGTCTGGAGCGTGACTGACTGCATGCACAGAGTATTACCTGGGTGTTTATGTCAGGGCTAATCATGATGAGTGGCAGCCGGTTGCCCACACACCTGTCTACACTCCTACAATTAGACACACAGACACATAAGAGGGGGGGGGGGGAGGGGCTGTTGGCTAGGTGGACATAGAGGTAGAAATTGAGGTCGTGACACAAGGCCATGGAGCATATCATTATTTGTAATTGATTTATTTGAACGGCTTAAGACTCACAGTATTTGCTCATTGTTTGGAAGCTGGTCCTGGATACTAGCAGAGGCGGATGAAGCAGCTTCGTCTTGTTAAACATTACAGAAACCTTGAAATTGCTCTATTTGCCAAA
This sequence comes from Harpagifer antarcticus, assembly GCA_902827135.1. NCBI lineage: Eukaryota > Metazoa > Chordata > Actinopteri > Perciformes > Harpagiferidae > Harpagifer > Harpagifer antarcticus. Next base: position 501,264 of record CADEHL010001059.1, read on the forward strand.
CACTTGAGTTAGTGTTGGTCCTTGAAATTTGGTCTCTTTAAACGTTAAGATAAAACACTTAAACTGTGTGGAAATATGAATACATATGTAAGCTAAGCTCCAAACCCTGATTTAGCAAGAATGGATTAACAGTCTGATCTTAGCTTTTTCTTTTTTAAACAGCTGTAGTCTCAATATTTTAAGAAGCAGTGTGTAGGACTTAGTGACCTTGCCTCACCTTCCCTATCCAAGCTTGTCAGAAAAATATGTTGGCATTTGGGTAACATAAAAGCCTATTTAGAGCCAATGTTTGGTGTGTCCATTCTGGCCTACACTGCTCTGCAACATAGCTCTGTGAAAACCTGCTGCCTATGTAGATATGAAGGGTGAATTATATGCTAAAAGAACACAATGACTATTATTTTCAAGGAATAATACACACGTGAACACACAGTTATGAATGTTACATTCCCATTTTCCAATGAAGCCCCCAAATAATCCTACATACTGGTCCTTTAAGGATGATATCATGTACCGAATATAGTCAGCAAGTAAGACCCCTTTCAAACTGATCTGGGGTTGTTGATTCAGCATGCATAATTAAAAATGACAAGCCCTAAATTAGAAGCCTGTTTTTGTCTAGCCTGACATGGGCGTAGGAAGCATCCTGAATGTGGAGGGGACATTTTTAACCCGGGGTGTGGGGGTCCCCCACCACTGAAAAAAAATAGATTTCCTGTATTCTGGTGCATTTTAACAGGTGCTTTGATACTTTTATGTGGCTCTACTAGCATGAGGAAAATGATGGGTACATTTTGTAATTTCATCCAGTAGTGAAGAAAGGAAACATATGTGATTATTAATTCAGAGCCGTCTTTGAATTAATAAAAAGCAGTTTAAATGCCAATTTTTTGTACATTTATATACAACAATAAATATTTGCGAGTGCATTGAGAGATATTGTTGTGGAGAGTCATTTATATATACATCGCAAAATACATTTGTGAATCCTTCTGTGAGACTGATCTGACTCCATACAGATGTTAAGTTCACCTAGGAATGGTATCATTGACTTATATGTTCAAATAAATGTTGCTCTTCTGTATATATTGGTCATATGATGCCCCTTGACTGAAATGCTTCCTGTTCAATATCCCCACTGATTTCCTTTACATTCTGGGATCACAATGTACTCTAAACGGTCATTTCCCTTTCATCACTCACCTCAGCAACGGACCTCTCTCCACTGTCCCTGTGTTCTGCCTCTGACTCACTCTCAAGCGCCTAGATGTCAAGAGAGGTGGCGAAGTGATCATTATTTATTGAGCAATACTCTTTCACATTGAATCATAACGAGTCATACTGAATGTAAATACAACTGACTCTAAAGTAAGTCCCAGTCTGTGACATTGGACATTTTGAAGACTCAAAGTCCCAAGCAGTAGGTAGAATATTAGCTAGTCTGTAATGTGCACAGAAAATAAACAGTTAACTGAATACTGGGATGGAAATTGCCTATAAGCACTCAGTAAAACATAAACACACACAACAAGCTTCTGAATGATAAGAAGTATAATTAAAACATAATGCACATTATCATTTTGAGAGAGTACCAAAGTTAAAGAACTCAGAAAATAATCTCTCATCGAACTGAGGCTCCAGTAAAACACATAACATGGACATCAGTAAGCCGTCGGTTATGATTATATTGGGGATATGGTGTTTACATGAGCACAGAGAGATGGGGTTATTCATGTTCCCTGTTTATATGATAAATACTAGTAACCTGGCATTTCGATGGATTTTCTCATCTAAACTATTCAGTATTTCTATCTCTCTATCATGACATAAAGACAAAACTCCTCTCCAGAAGTGAGACGCTTTTGCCGCCGCCGCCATCACTGTTAACTGATTAACTGCTGATTACTATTATTATTACTTGTTCTTATGTCCATGTTGTCTGGGGGAGAAAACATATCAAACCAAGAGATCGTCAGTTTTGATTTTCGCCGTATTAACAATGTCCTGAACATGTGGTGTGTGTGCCTTACCTCCGCTACCGGCATCGCTTCATACAACAGATCTGAGCTGTCCAACTTTGGCAACACTCATTGAACATGCGCGCGCTATGTGAGAATCTGCCTTAGTACAAAGTAGCAGTGAAAACACGGTACGGAGTTTCATTGATTTGGGCATTCTCTCAATAAGCAAGTGGAATGGATTTGATAGTGAAGCTCTGACACAGCGCTCTACACCAGTGGTTCCCAACCTTTTTTGAGTACTGTACCCCCAAAGCATTTCAAGCCAACCTAAAGTACCCCCTACTACGCAATCAATCGTGGTGATCCCCAGGATATATTAATAGTCTATATATTGTGGCCGACCGGCTGTTGTGTGTGTGTGTGTGTGTGTGTGTGTGTGTGTGTGTGTGTGTGTGTGTGTGTGTGTGTGTGTGTGTGTGTGTGTGTGTGTGTGTGTGTGTGTGTGTGTGTGTGTGTGTGTGTGTGTGTGTGTGTGTGTGTGTGTGTGTGTGTGTGTGTGTGTGTGTGTGTGTGTGTGTGTGTGTGTGTGTGTGTGTGTGTGTGTGTGTGTGTGTGTGTGTGTGTGTGTGTGTGTGTGTGTGTGTGTGTGTGTGTGTGTGTGTGTGTGTGTGTGTGTGTGTGTGTGTGTGTGTGTGTGTGTGTGTGTGTGTGTGTGTGTGTGTGTGTGTGTGTGTGTGTGTGTAGTGGCAGCACATATCAGACCCGGGCCGGGGCCACATGACCGGGCCCTTTAAACCCAATAAAGCTTGACATTATATCGGGAGTCCGGGGTGGTAATCTGACGCTCGTGCGTAAAAAGTCGCTCAGTCAAGATTACAATTTAAAACAACGTTTGAAAGAAAAGTAACCAAAGAAAAGGTGTAACATTTAATATTTCGTTTCTACAAAGGGTATTGAAACGAAATATATATCAAATAATAATATAATATGACATAAAGTCCAACAAACCACAAGGACAACGAAAACATAGCCTAATAATATGACTACATTTCTGACACACCATTCACCATGGATAGCCTCCAGCCACCATGAGATAACAGAGCAGTGTATAGTCAAATTGGCACGGCGGCCCACATTAAAATTGGCACGGCGGCCCATACCTGTGTGTGTGTGTGTGTGTGTGTGTGTGTGTGTGTGTGTGTGTGTGTGTGTGTGTGTGTGTGTGTGTGTGTGTGTGTGTGTGTGTGTGTGTGTGTGTGTGTGTGTGTGTGTGTGTGTGTGTGAAATGTGTGTGTGTGTGTGTGTGAAATGTGTGTGTGTGTGTAGCTAAGGTGAAACCTGGGACTGGAAGAAGGAGAGAAGTGACGAGGAGAGATAGAGAAGGGGAGGATATTTTTGTCTGTGTGACCCAATGCGATAATTAATGTGACACTTAAATCATATTCTATCATAACTAATCATATACATTATAATAGCCATTGTTTAAAGACTTTTTAAAAAAAAGTAAGGTAACTCACCAATTAATGTGACACTTGAGCCTGTTTCTCCCTCATCAGTTTTGTGAGTCTGGGGGAGATTGTTGCAACAGCTGTGACCAGGTTATTCTCCAAGTTGAGTCTGTTCCTGTGTTTAGTCTTGATGTGGGTCATGGCGGAGAATGTCACCTCACACAGGTATGTGGACCCAAAAGGCAACAGTTCATTCAGGGCATGTTTCCCCAATTCAGGATACTCCTTCTCCACACCACACCAGAACTGTGTCAGTGGTGTGCTTGAGTAGCTCATCTTCAGGCTCCTATCTGAGGACACATCTATGAGGTCTTCTTGCAGTCTGGCGGGAATGCTGCTGTTAATGCATGTCACAAATGGATTACGCACCCAGTCCAGTGTGGATGACTTGTTGTCAATATCAGGGAAGTAGGAGTTGAACTCTTTCTTGAGCTTGGACAAATGTGTGTGTACTATTTTCACAATTGGAGCTCTGTCACATTCACCAGTAGCAATGTATGCGTTCAGCTGCAGGAAACAACTTGTATCAGCTTGTTCACATTTGCTCTGCCAGAGCTTGATCTTCTCCATGAATCCACACACTTTATCATACAAGGTAAGAACATTTGTGTCTTTACCTTGAAGAGAGAGATTCAGCTGGTTGAGTTTGCTGAAAATATCAGAGAGGTATCCCAGCCGAGCTACCCAGTCAGCGTCGTCGAACATAGCCACAAGTGGGTGTGTGTGCTCCGACAGAAATGCCCTCACTTCATTGCGTAGCTCGAACAGCCGCTGTAACGTCTTCCCTCGGGATAACCAGCGGACGTCAGTGTGAAGCAGGAGCTGTTTATGTTCTGACCCACCGTCTTCACAAAGTGACTGAAACAGTCTATGATTCAAAGGCCTGGACTGTATGAAGTTGATCACTTTTACGGCATCATTCAAAACATCGTTTAACTCTGGACTCATTCTCTTGCTAGCTAATGCTTCTCGGTGAATCATGCAGTGCGTCCATGTAACGTCAGGGTTTACCTTTTTTATGTGGGCCATTAATCCATTTACTCTGCCGGTCATCGCCGCAGCGCCGTCTGTGCACACATGAGAGCAGGATTTCCAATCCAGCTTGTGTTGAGAGAAAAAATGGTCAATAACGTTAAAAACGTCCTGTCCGGTAGTTCTCCCCGTGAGTTTCTTGCAAAACAGAATGTGCTCGTTCATCTCCAAAGTGTCTTTGTAACGCACAAACGCAATCAGTTGTGCTTCCCCACTGACATCCGTTGATTCGTCCAACTGCAAAGCGAACGTACCAGACGCTTTACATTTTTCCACCACTTGGTCAATAATGTCAATTCCCATGTCGTCGATCCGATGGCACACAGTATTATTTGACAACGGCACTTTCTTCAGGACATCAGCTGCTTTCTTATCGAGCATAGTTTCTGCGAGAATTATAGCAGCAGGCAAGATTAGCTCTTCGGCTATGGTAAATGGCTTTTTCGATTTAGCAACGAGTAGCGACACGGCATACGATGCCTCCAATGCCTTGGTTGAGACCGATGTCGCTTTCTTTAGTTTTTCTTGGCTTCCCTTAAATTCAGCCAGCTTTTGGTGGAAAAACTCTGCAGGCTTACCCACACAGGCGGGATGTCTAGTACTAAGGTGCCGATGTAAATGGGATGGTTTCATGCTATTATTAGAAAGCACGTCGCCACAGATGAAACACATTGGCTGCGGTGGCTCTGTAGTTGTGACCGTAAACCCGGAGAGCACATAATGTTCACCAAACTGACGATTCTTCACCTTCTCTGTTTTCATTTTCTTGAGAACGGGTTCTCCTGATTCAGCAGTATCACCTGTGCTGTTGTTTCTGGATGAACCAGCACGACTCAGCCATTGATCCATAATGATTATGTTAACAGCAATTTTGATCTCAATAAACACCAGCGCATTCACTTGATAGGATGCTGATATTTTTGCTAGCTAGCAAGAAAACCAGCGCGCCACTACAATGATGATGATGATGTAACACCTGACAGTCCGGCGGGAAGCTGAATGCCGCACCAATAATAATATATAGCCAGCAAATTATTACTTAATTTGAATGCCCCCAATTTTGGTTACATTATTACAGATTATGCATTATTCATTATTTGGGTACAGTTTTCCTGGAAAAATTTTAATAAAAAAAAATCTAAAATCAATAAAAAAAAAAAATTTTTACTTTTCAAAATCTTTTCACGTACCCCCTGGGGACCACCCACGTACCCCCGGTTGGGAAACACTGCTCTACACAGTGCGGCGAGTGGATAGACCGATTCACGGACTTTCCACATGGTAAAAGTGGGGGGGTCTAAACTAATCATTTGAAAAAGTGGGGGGGGGACTTAATGGCTCATATAATGGCTGCGACACCCATGTAGCCTGATCAAGTACTATAGCGCAAACAAGGAATCATCAATTTCCCTAGGTACACAATAATGTGGTACAACAATGTCACTGAAGACGTTTAGCATATTGTGAATGCCATCCTCCCTTTCTCGCCTTTCAAATCACTGAGTAATTATACAGAAAGTTGAAAACATACCCAACACCCTCGTAATAATGGGTTACAACCTTGTTTGTATAATTAATGTCTCATTAATTCTGTACCTTTGAAAAACTAGAAATTCATCTCTTTTCCTCAGTTAAGTGGATTTTAATTGGTGGAATAAATAAATGATCACACTGTTCAGGTAGATCCTTTCCCCCAGGCAGGCAATTTCATGGAAAGATATTTCTGATGTGCTTCAAAAACAGTCACACTTGCATTAGCTCCTGTTTTGATTGACTTGATAACTCTTATTTGGGTTCAGTTTTGAGGGGAACGAGAATGAGAGGGGGGGCATAGAGCCTCTGGGGGGTTCTCCATTTATAAAGGCATCTTTTCCCACACAGTTGTAATCAATTGAACCTCTCTTATCTCAGTTTTCTACATGTTGCTTCCTGGCATTTTGACATGTTCTGTGTTACACCCTAGGGTATTTTTAGATTAATTTGTCATCAAGATCTGCTATTTTTCTCTTCTCTGATCTGTGAAATGATTATAATAATTTGTTAAAAACTGAATCACCTAGTTTCGGCTCATCATTACCATCACTTCAGTCACATGCTTTTATCCCATGGCAATACTGATGATGAGGTAAAATCTTGTATAATGTTTTTATAATTGTAATGCTATGACGTTTTGTTTTTGTCTTTGCTTTTGTTTGCTTTGTACAGTGTGATTTTGGCTTATAATACATTTTGATTTGAACACAAACATTAGATTCTCTCTTGGTATGCTTCTCCACTCTACAGACTCCTAAATGCTGGACGGGGCGCTTCCTGATGAACCTCTGGGCCATCTTCTGTTTGCTGGTGCTGTCCAGCTACACCGCTAACCTAGCCGCGGTCATGGTCGGGGAGAAGACCTTCGAGCAGGTGTCAGGAATTCATGACGACAAGGTCAGACTGCCAACAAGGACACAAAACTTGCAACTGCATTGCATGTCAGCACCCCCCCCCCCCCCCCACACACACACACACACACACACAGACCCCCAGCTACACAAACACACAAGCTAATCTCACACAAGGACGGTCTAATGAGTATGAGTGGAATTATTTGTGGAGGATTATCACTTTCCATATCCCTAAACCCTAGGGAGTTCAGGGTTGTTATATGAGCTCCATATCCTTTCCCCTTTTCTGTTTTTATCACAATCTTCACCTTTTGTCCGTCCATGTCTTCCTGTTTCATTTCCTCAGCTTCACCATCCGTCCATGGGCTTCCGTTTTGGGACGGTGAGGGAGAGCAGCGCTGAGGATTACATGAAGAAGAGCTTTCCGGAGATGCACGACTACATGAGACGCTTCAACCAGCCCACCACCCCTGAAGGAGTACACATGCTGAAGTAAGACACAAACGTATACATGAACACAATGCACAGAAATAAGTCAAATGTAAACCCAAAACAAATCCAGTCACGACTACATCTGTTTTCTGTGGTTGTCTCTGCACTTACTTTCATGCGCACCCTGCATAACAATTGTGTTCCTGACAACAAGAACAAACAGGGCAGATTTACAGACAAGACTCCATTTAAATACAGAACAGAAGATCCTCCATTATATTAAAAAGGACATAGTCTTTTCCTTTATTATCCCAGTGAATATAATGCTAACTGGAGGTCATCCAAAGACAGTGAATAAGGAACACCTTGGATTCGTGCATGTGATCTGCGTCAATATTTTGACATCCTTCAATCAGATTTTGATCGGTTATTTCAATCAAAACTTCTACAAGCACATGCTGATCAAATGTCAGTGTACTCAATGATACCCGACAACATCATTAGTTCAAATGTCTGGGCTCTCCTATTTCCAGGTCAGGAAGCCTGTCTATGGACATACTGACATTTCTATCTAACATCAATGCAATGTCTCTCAGCAGCTCCGTGTAATTTGTGTTGCAGAGTTGTTTTTCCCCTTTCATATTTTCCCACCTGCAGTGATGTTGTGTCAAACCCATCGGTTGATGATTTCTTATTATAGAGAACACGCTGTTTGCTTTTGCATCTGACTGAGATAGCATCACAAGTCATCACTTTGTGAGCTGCATGTGTTAACACCCTGCATTAGTGAGAGCTTTTTCTCATCCATAGACAATATCAAATGTTGTCAGTGAGATGAAAGCCAATGAATAAAATAAATTACATTTGAAAATGTCCTCCCAATTGAAGGGTAAACATTTCTGTTTATTAAAAGTGTTGAATGTAGAGATTAGGGCTGTCCCGAATACCATTTCTCGGGCTCCGGATATTCGGTAGTAATCAGCAGCGAATATTCGAATATTCGGTGCGGAGATTTTTTTTCATAACACGCTCCGAGACACCTGACAACACACTGTTAAGCAGAAGCGCAGAAAGAGCATACTATTACGATTTATATTTATTTATTGTCTCAGTACTCGCATACATTAAAACTAAATGTGTCCTCTGCATTTAACCCAGCCGCAGTGCAGCGCCGGGGATATAGGCGTAAACAGTAAACGGTATTTAAATAAATGAAGAACGAAAAATAAATGAACGAACTGTATGCCAATAATTGCCTTAGCCCCAGATGTTCCCACATCGCTCCTATTATTTTCACTATTCGGATAAAATTGAAAAACTAATATAAAAAAACAATTCGGTTGCTTGCTTGCAACTATTTTCCAAGGATAGTAAGAGCACGATTTTATCATGTGTAACGTTACTGTTTAAACGGCGGATAACGCAGCTTCATCATGGCAACTTGACAACAGCTAAGCTAAGCTAGGCTACTACTTACAGCATCCGGTGACTTTTCAGAGTTGTTGTGCCACCGGCCAGTTTCTTGTCGCATATTTGGCACACTGCCTTCTTCTTACCGTCGTCCAATTTAAAATGGTCCCACACAGCTGGAGTCTTCGGCATTTTGTGTTCAGGTGTGTGAAGCGAGGTGAAGCAAGGAGAAGCGTGCCGTTTGCGTTCGTGACTGTGAGTGAACGCGATGTCAGGAGCACAGGCTGAGATTGTATATATTTCCGCATTTTAACAGTGCAATTCAAAAGTATAAATATAGTATAAGAATATGGAAATTCGCCTTTATTGATAGCATACATTTAGGGGAAAAAAAATTTTTTGGGAAAAAAAATTAAAAAACGAATATCCGAATAATGAAATTGAAACCCGAATAGTTGGCCAACGAACGAATATTCGAATAGTCGAATATTCGGGTACAGCCCTAGTAGAGATGAGGGCCAGGGACAAAATGAATGGATGAAACGTGTGTCGAATGGGGATTGTGAGAAGATGAAAGTATTAGACGAGGCAAGTTTAATTATATAACACAATTATTCACAAAAGTAGTTTTTTAACATAATGCATTAAACATTGAATTCAAAGCAAAACACACATTTAAGGGATTGAAACATTTCAAAAGATAAAAACAGACAAATAAATAGAAGGTTGTTCAGTATTTCTAGTTAGGGTTTATCAAAGGCAGTGGAGAAAATAAAAAGTATTAACCCTGCATGTTTCAAAGGTCATTCAAGTTGGGTCAAGACTTAAGTTTAACTGTTGTTCCCTCCCTAGTGCTCCAACATATTGTACGGGGGCGGGACATCTCTAAGCTCTAATTGTTCAATCAATCTCACATCTCTAATTTTGTTTTGTTTTGTTTGTCTACCCTCCCTCCCAAATGTAAAGCGTCTTTGGGTTCAAGAAAAAAGCTATAGAAATATAATTTATTATTATTATTATTAAGCGGTTGCCCAATCACAACAGAGCCGGCCAGCTAACCAATCAGAGCAGACTGGGCTCTGGTTTCAGACAGAGGGTGAAAAGAGGTGCTGCGGCAGTATGAGAAAAATAAAGATATTTTTGAACATTAAAGAGACATGTCCCAGAATACAAAATACAAATATGGACCTGAAAATGAGCACTCTGTCCTTTCTAACCAGTTCATTTGAGTTAGGTCACATGCACAGTATTCCTGTTGTGGATTTAATGAAAGTCTTATCTTGATTCTGATTATTTTTTCGCAAATGATGTTTACTTTAGACAACAGCGCTCACAGATAAAGTCTTCTTATTTATTGTGGGCATAAAAATCATGTTTCAGCCTGGAAGTGTCCTTAATAAAAACTGAATGTCCCAGACTGGAACAATATTACAAGAGACAGACCCTGCAGATAAATGTTTGAAAATACGGATGAATGTAATCAACCTTGTACATAATACAGAAAATGATCTAAATACATTGATATTAAGTCTGACATTTATTGAGGAATAACAGTAATGCAATTATTCCATGCTTAAAACTGTCTGAAATGGACTAATGAGTGCTCTGTGTCTAGGAAGTGCTCAAGGTTTCCAGTTAATGCATACATCTCTGAAAACATATGTTATAATGGGGACTAATAGCATGCACCTGGGGAATAATATTCAGTTTCAAAGGTTAATCCATTTACTTTGAGCCCTCTATTATTAGTAGTAGTGCATTTTGAAAAGTTTCAAGCTTTAACTAATTGTATTACTTTTTGCCCCTCAAGTTCATATGTAATAAAGGTTTATTTTCGGTATTACAAAATATAATTGATGTATCTGTTGGGTAAAGCTCTTGCCATGTGGGTCCAGTGTTACTCCTCAGCCTGTGACTGTTGTTTCAGACTAACGCAGTCACACCTCCTTCATTAGGAGAGGCTGCGTCCGTTCATTCACGGATGGGTCCTTTTATGCAATTATATTTCTCTCCTGATGGTTGTCTGAACCTAACCTCTGTATATAACTTGCTGGTCTGCAGGTCTATCATCGCTGAAGATGGCCTCTAGCTGAGACGTGTTTGTTGTTGCCCACCATAAATTAGAAGATTTGTATCTGTGTCTGCAGTTTTTTTTATCCTTGTCACTACTGTTCGCCATATATTGAGCAATTGGAGCTGTGTGCGCTCCTGCTTGTCAGAACTTTGAACATGCAACCTAATATTTCAGCTCCCTGTATACTCAAAACTTATATCATTCATGTTTCTGACTGTAATGGAAGACATGTGTATTAGTAACCTCAGGATCTGATGACTAACCCACTTTGGTGTCTGTCTGCCTGAACTCTAATGCCTCTAATGCTTTTCTCTTCGTGTGATCACCAGTAATGGAAGAAAAGAGCAGCAAAAAATGTATCTTGCACATATTCAGGCTACTCCAAAAGCTCAATTATATGGTACTCGTGTTCATGTTATTGATGCATCATCTCATGGATTCAGCTATACTCCAGTAGTGTTGCAGAGAAGGATGAGCAGCACATAGAACCTGGTTGTTAAAGAAATGCAATATATTTTTTAGAACTTTTCTGACTTTTTCATTAAACTGAAACTAAAAGATCATGTTTTTATAGGCTCTTTTTAAATAACTTTAAAGGGCCCATGTCATGCTTTTCCGGTTATTACCCGTCCCCTTGTGTGTTATGAAGGTTTTTATGCATGTAAAAGGTCTGCAGAAACCCTCGAAGTACACCCTGTAGCGAGTAAAACTCTAACACAGAAAAGACCTGTCTATGCTGCTCCAAAACGCCTCTTTGGAGATTTCTCATTTTCCATTGTTTTCTTCCTGGGTTCTGTGACGTGTGAACACCCAAATCAACAACAAATGACCGGATTGGCCCAAATGGACCAATCCGTGGATCGCCTCACACACCAGTATCCCTTGGCTAACTAACAGGGAGTCCCCATTGACTTGCATAGAGCTTCCTGAACGCTGGTAATAGACGAGTTGGGATGGCGGAGAAATGCTCTCACAGCGTTATAAACCTTTTTCTTCCTCAATATCAAGCCACACTTATTGTTTTTACTTCGGCTGTGAGTGTTTGTGTGCTCAGGATGAGTTTAGCTTGTTCTCGCTGTATCGCTGACCCGGAAACCTGTCCGCTCCTCGCAGCAACGAGCCTCGCAACGTCCCGACCAATCAGAGCACACTGTGGGCTCACAGGGAGGGGGGGGGGGGGCAGGAGCTCCAACAAGCCGTTTAGGACAGAGAGTGAATACACAGACTATACAGAGACGCTGTATGAGAAACCAATGTGAGTTTGGAAAATTGCACAATTTAAATCTATTCTATAGACCTCAACAATGGAAATATGATCAGTAGAAATGGCCATGACATGGGACCTTTAATAACTAGCTTTAATCACTTCAATTACACACACATGGGTCATATGAACTGGTATAGAACACATTAAACTAACAATGGAGGAGTATTTTAATTCTTAACTACTTACTGCAACATCAAAACTATAAATACCATTGAAAAAACTTCAGTGCTTGCATATGTTATATTATTAACTTACTTTTAAATATGTATTTGCATAAGGAACATTTTAAATGTAATAAATAACATGTTACCACTGTAATTCAGACATGCTAACAGAAATGTGTATTATCCTGGCTTATCCTTTGTTCCGACACACACAGATATTCTGTACCACACACAGAAACACACTCACAGCTATAACCACATTCGCCTCTCAGACACAATGCAGCGCCACAGAGCACCCGCAGAGATGCTGAGATACTGCATGTGCTGACTATGTGATACAAGTAGGAAGATATAAAAGCGCTTGTTCAGAGAAAGAGGATGAGTACAGGGAGGATGAAGGCGGCGTTTGTTTGCGTGCGAGGCAAAGCAGGAGTGGAGAAAAGTCACAGCAGTGCAGAGGGCCCGAGTGATAGAATGAAATACTGTGTTGGCAGAACTACCGACCCCAATACTGAGCTCAAGCCTTAGAGGAGAAATATCTCAAAAGCCTGGAGAGACAAAATGCCACGTATACAGCTACACACATGCATATTCTCAGAGGAAGAAATGCAATAATATCAGTGGTGAAAAGTAACTAAGAACATTTACTCAAGTACTGTGTTTAACAACAGTTTGATGGAATTGTTCTTTGCTTGAGTATTTCAATGTTTTGCTACTCTGCACTTCTACCAAATATCTTTAGTTAATTTGGATTAATGATTAACACTTAAATAAGACTTTAGTTCCACCTGAAGTAAATCCACAAGCTACCCTGCAGTATACAAAGTACTTAAAACTAGCTGCACCTTTACCAGCTTTGAGAACACTTTATTGATCGTTATAAAACACATCATATATATTATCCTGAAATTGACCAATCTGCAGAATGAGCACTTTTACTTTAGTTAATTAAAGTATATTTTGATGGTTAGACTTTTGTATTAAGATTTTAATTGCAGGACTTTCACTTGTATCTGAGTTCTTCTTCCACTGCTGAATAATATACCTACACACTGCCCTACAGTCTAACCTGCACACTTTCATGCCTGTATTCTACCTGTTCATGCTTACACACACACACACACACACACACACACACACACACACACACACACACACACACACACACACACACACACACACACACACACACACACACCACTTTTATCCCTAGGCCTTCCCACCCTCTTTTATCCTAGATGAAGTAGTTCCTCTCTCGTTTCCTTCAACCTCGAATTTGACAGGCCTAGACAGAGAAAAACAGACGTTTCTGCTTTGCCAGCACAGCCTTTGTAAAAGTCAACCTTTTTGTTTAGCAGTAAACGTCCTGAATAACAACAAGTCTCGGGTAATTTGATCAGCCTTCTCTATTTTCTCCATTAAGCTGTCTATGTGCGGTTGTGCATTATTTTCCCAATTCATGCATTACAACGCCTGTTTATTCGTCTGCCGTCGAATTTGGTGTATGGGTGTGCTCAAATATCTTCATGTAATTTGTACATATTGGGCTGTCTGGGGAGTGTGGGTGAGGAAATGTGTATCTTTTTCTATTATAACAATTCGTTTTGATGTAGGTATATCATTAAAATCCAGCGTGTTGTGCTCCATAGCCTGAAACGTATCTCCCGTCAGCGGCAGAGGCTGCACACAGAGGAACGGTCTAGAATTAAGAGTCAATTAGGGTCAATGGGATCGATATAGCGGAGTAGGAGACTCTTCAGCAGTGTGTATAATGCTTATCAGTCCGCAGCAGAGCCTGTTGGTTTAGGTAATGATGTATGTGTTTACTCAGTGTATTAGAATGCAGTTAATCTCATCCTGTGTTTAAATGACAAAAAAGGGATGACAGGAACAAAAACAAGAATCCTTCATGGCTTTAGGGTGTGTGAGAAAGTTTGGGATCTGATTTAAAGGTCCCTAAAGGTTTTAGTTGAGTTGTCTTCAATTAATGCTTTTCTCTTAAATCTGTGTGTGTTTGTGGTGAAGGACAGATCCTCCTGCCCTGGATGCCTTCATCATGGACAAAGCCCTTTTGGATTTTGAGGTCTCTATCGACGCTGAGTGCAAACTACTAACAGTGGGGAAGCCTTTCGCCATTGAAGGTAAGCATGAATACTTGTTTGTATTTATTGTGAGGACATTGCATTGACTTGCAGGCATAGTAAAAAAAAAAATGTTTAAACCTTACAACTAAATCTTTGGTTTTTCTTTATTAACAGTTTTCCTCTTCCTATTTGTGAAGCACTTTGTAACACATTCTATACAAATCAAGTTACACTTACCAAAACCACTAAATGTCTGACCCCAAACCTTTACAAGAAGCTTAACCTAATAAAAGTTGAATTCTTCACCCTCAAATCTAGTCTTACAATCCCAAAATAAATTGAACTTGTGGGGACCTACTTTTTGTCTCGAGTTGGCCAGTGAGTCCCCACAATGTGACCATGTACTCACACAGAAATACACACACACCAAAAGTGATTCACACACATCTGCATACACACTTACAGCGCCAATGCTGTACCTGTATGGCAACCTGCGCTCTTGTTCATGCAACACAGAGAAAGATGCTCACGTATATTCGATATTCACCTCAAAACATGCACATCTACACACACATACACTATAAAGAAATAAATAGTATGCACATACTCACACACACATTCAGTAAGGAGATCAAATACCATTGTTGGCTACCTGACTGACAGAATAACACAGTGATTTACTGTATGAACTTTTAACGCTGCAGGGGTTCAAGTATTCAACCATCTATTATTAACAACAGCCTCCAGTCAGAAGACTTTGGACTCAACCCATACAGGTCAAATTAACTGCAGTAGAATCATGAAGTGTAAAGATGGATCCACTGCCAGTCAAAAAGCATCTAATGATCCACAGAGGGAGTTAGAATAATGACATATGAGATCTACATTGCTTGACAAAGGAGTGAGCTTACATATGTGTGTGAGAGAACGGCAGGTTGTATTCTGTGTGTGTTCTGGTACTATTGTAAAAGAAAATTGTTTTCAGTGGGAGGGTAGTTTTTCCAAAGTAAAGTCATTGCTCATTCTTCCATCATAAAAATATGAGCCATGGCAAGCAGGGGCAAAATGAAAGCCATCAATTGAAGTCCAGAAGCTCGCAGAAAAACTTTTTACACTGCAGTTACATGTTTTCATGTTTAACAAAGATATCCTTCCTTCTGCTCATCCTCTTTTTTTCTACACCTATAACTTTTGGATGTATACTATACCCAAACTACTTGAAAACAAGTTTATATTCATACATTAATAATAGCCTGTTGAAGAATGTGTTTAATATTACCATAATATATATGCAGCATGTAGTGGAACATGCTGACCTAAATGTTTTGACTTCAGTTACAATATTTCTTGCAAGCAGTGACATGAAATCCTATAAAACCTAATGGGAAAACTGCATCTTGCATCGCTGCAGCATTGCTTTGTTGGTCAATACGCCTGTAACTCAATAACGTCTTATTTCATTCTGTTTTGAGATGGAATATTGTGTTTACAAGACTAATTGCAATTGTGCTCAACAGCTAATGACAAATAACGAGTAATAAATCATGTTTGTTTTTTTTAAAGCAATTAATTGCTTAGCAGAACCACAATAGTTTTATGAACATTATAATGACTTTAGCTGCAGTAATCACGGTTGTAGAAGAGCAGTTTCCCTCGTGGATATGTGTGTGCTATATGCTGCATATGAGCATTTATTTTTCAGAACAAGAGCAAATTAGATCATTTTTTAAAATAAAGCCTGCTGACTACCTGTCAAATGAAATTGTGTCTTAGCCCCAATAAAAGTCTGGTGCTCCCTTTCCTTGAGGTGAATAAAGGCTCCAGCCATTACAGTGACTTTTATTGTATATATTATTACATGTCATATGCACATACACGCCTTCTGGAGGTGACTTTGGAGAGCACATGTATTGCATGTACCAAGCGTTTAACCTCTAACCCAAACTCAGACTAGTCACTTCAATCAATCAATCAATCAATGTTTATTTATATAGCCTAGCCCAATATCACAAATGTTACATTTGTCTCAGTGGACTTCACAGTTTGTACAGAATATCAGTATGACAATACGACACCCTCTGTCCTTAGACCCTCACATCGTACAAGGAAAAACTTCCGGAGAAAACCCACAGTTTAAAGGGAAACATGGGAGAAACCTCAGGGAGAGCAACAGAGGAGGGATCCCTCTCCCAGGACGGACAGACGTGCAATAGATGCCGTGTGTGAATTGAAAAGATAATACATTTGCAACATAGGTAGTCCAAATGTTTGGAAATGCATTGGATCCCGGCGTATATAGACACCAAAAAGAAAGAAATTTGGGGAAGCTGGGTTAATCGGAACATGAGAGTACACAGCTATAGACAGAGAGAAGGAAGAAGTAAGATGTCCCCCGACAAACTAAGCCTATATCAGCAAAACTAGGGGCTGAATCTAATCAGCCCTAACTATAAGCTTTATCAAAAAGGAAGGTCTTAAGCGCACTCTTAAAAACGGATAGAGTGTCTGCCGCCCGAACACAAACTGGAAGCTGATTCCACAAAAGTGGAGCTCGATAAGAAAAGGCTCTGGCTCCCATTGTACTTTTAGAGACTCTAGGAACAACCAACAACCCTGCATTCTTGGAACGCAATGCCCTAATAGGACAGTAGGGTATAATGAGTTCTTTAAGGTAAGATGGTGCCTGCCCATTAAGGGCTTTGTAGGTGAGAAGAAGAATTTTAAATTATATCCTTTGTTCTATAGGGAGCCAGTGTAAGGCAGCCAGAACAGGAATAATGTGGTCCCTTTTCCGAACTCTGGTTAGTACACGAGCTGCAGCATTTTGAATCAGCTGAAGCGACTTGACTGACTTCTTGGTACACCCTGATAATAAGGAGTTACAATAATCCAGCCTTGAAGTAACAAATGCATGGACTAGTTTCTCTGCATCGTTTTGAGGCAAGATATGCCTGATTTTTGCAACGGTACTTAGATGGAAGTAGGTGGTCCTTGAAATTGATTTTATGTGGGCGTTAAAGGATAAATTCTGATCAAATATAACACCAAGATTCCTTACAGTCTCACTGGAGGCCAAATTAATGCCGTACATAGTTAGTATATCTTTAGATAATTTGTTTCGTAGATTCTTCGGCTTCAGTACTATAACTTTTGGTCGTGTTTAACATCAAAAAATTTAAGGTCATCCACGTTTTTAAGTCCTTGAGGCAGTCTTGAATTTTATTTAGATGATTAATTTCATCAGGCTTGATTGATAAATATAGTTGAGTATCATCCGCATAACAATGACAATTTACAGAATGATTCCTTATAATATTGCCTAACGGAAGCATATATAATGTGAACAAAATAGGTCCGAGCACTGAGCCCTGTGGCACTCCATGGCTAACTTTGGTTTGCGTGGAAGATTCATCGTTGACACGTACAAACTGAGAGCGTTCAGATAGATAGGACCTAAACCAGCCTAAAGCAGTTCCCTGTATGCCAACTAAGTGCTCTAGTCTTTGCAATAGGATATCATGGTCGATAGTATCAAATGCAGCACTGAGATCGAGCAAAACAAGAATAGAGACAAGTCCCTTGTCTGAGGCTATTAGAATGTCATTTGTGACTTTAACCAAAGCTGTCTCTGTGCTATGATGTGTTCTAAAGCCAGACTGAAAATCGTCAAATAAATCATTGTTTTTTAAGTAATCACACAACTGTTTTGTGACTGCTTTCTCAAGAATTTTTGAGAGGAACGGAAGATTAGCAATAGGTCTATAGTTGGCTAAAACCTCTGGATCGAGGTTGTGCTTTTTAAGAAGTGGTTTTATCACTGCTACTTTGAATGATTGTGGAACATAGCCTGATAATAAAGACATATTCATAATATTTAATAAAGAAGTGCTAATTAATGGAAAAACTTCCTTCAACAGCTTAGTTGGAATTGGGTCTAACATACACGTTGATGGTTTAGAAGAGAGAATCATTTAATTTAATTGTTCAAGGTTTATGGCTGAAAAGCATTCTAGTTTACTATCTAGTGTAATATTAGAACTTATGTTTCCGGGAGCTGTTGATAACACTATACTGGTCAAAGGCAAGAGGTCGTTAATTTTGTTTCTAAGAGTAACAATTTTATCGTTAAAAAGGCACATAAAATCATTACTACTGAGTGCTATGGGAATAGAAGGCTCAATCGAGCTATGCCTCTCTGTCAGCCTGGCTACAGTGCTGAAAAGAAATCTTGCATTATTCTTATTCTCATCTATTAATGAAGAGTAGTAGGCTGCTCTCGCTTTACGCAGCGCTTTCTTATATTCATTGAGAGTAATATGCCAAATTAAACGAGATTCTTCAAGTTTAGTGGAACGCCATATCCTTTCAAGTTGTCTCGACTTTTGCTTTATTTTGCGGGTTTCGGCATTATGCCATGGAGCTAATCTATGTTATTTTATTTTCTTCTTTTTCAAAGGAGCAACAGAGTCTAATCTTATTCGCAGCGCATCTGTAGCACTATCAACAACATGATCAACTTGGGGTGGTGTACATTTTGTATACGTTTCCTCCCTTACATGCAGACATGCTATCGAGTTAAGTATTGGTGGAATCTCTTCCTTAAATTTGGCTATAGCACTAACAGATAGGTTTCTGCTGCAGGAGCTTTTGACTAATGCTTTGTAGTCTAGTAACAGTACTTCAAAAGTTACTAAGAAATGGTCGGATAAAGCAGGATTATGCGGTTCGACTAATAGTTGCTCAATTTCAATACCATAAGTCAGAACAAGGTCGAGAGTGTGATTATAGCAGTGGGTTGGTTGAATGTTGAATTAGTATGTGCCTTGTGCTGATGCATGTGTGTGTATGTATATTTGTTTTGGTTCCCTTTCATCCCACACCTCTGAGACAAACAGAGAGACAGTAAACATATACTTGTAAGAGTGCCACATAGGACCGAAGACTTACTTTGATACAATGTCCCTGTCAATCAAAGCATAGCCTTCGAAAGACCCCACTCCCTTGTTCCCTGCTCACTATCTTGTTCACTGGAGATTGTCTACTACTTTCTTCACTGCATAAGAGAAAATAAGCAAAGAGACATCGTCGTAGCGGCACTCATGATTTTTAGGCTGAGAAAACAGGTCTCTTTGGTAGGTACACAGGGTCAGTTTGTTGAATACTGGATTCAGTGTCCACAAGAAGAGGCAGTCAAAAAATCCAAGCTGCTTCGGGAAGCTATTCAACCCCACAGCACGCTTGAGGAAGAATGAGATGGGAATGAATAACTCAATAAGTCTGAACGGTTGAAGAAGAAAGAACAGGAAATGACCCAGACAGGAAATGTGAGAGAGGAAATATACAGAAGGAGGAGGAGAGGATATAGGGGGAAACAGAAGACAGAACACGAGATGGGAAAGTAAGAGGAAGAACAACAAAGGTAAAGAAAGGGAGGGCCGGTGAGGGGGTGTGAGGTGAGCGAGGTGGGAGTTGAGCACAAGAAGGAGATAGAGGGCTTTCATTTGCCCACTGCCAGTTTGCGCCTTTCTGCACAGCGAGTGATAAAAGAGGCAGCCAACAGAGTCTCCTAATCAAGACAAACCTTCACCCCAAGCAGATGGAGTGAGGGAGGGGGGAGGAGAGGACAGAGAGAGCGAGAGAAAGGATGGAGGAGGGAAAAGAGTGTTATTTGCTCCATGTGAGGATGCGGGCAGGATTTATAGAGCGGTTTGTGGTGGCGAGATACAAGGAGCCGGAGGAATTGGGACTGTGGACACGCTGCCGCCTAAACCTTCGGGCTACTTAAAGGGGAGAGAGATGCGGGGCGACGTGGCTGTGCGTCTGTTTTCACTGAGTGCTGTTGGGAGATGTTTACGACAGCCGAGACACCCCCCATTAATGATATTGCCATCGAACATGCAGCCACTCGCTGCTTGTTTGCATGTGTGTGTGTGTGTGTGTGTGTGTGTGTGTGTGTGTGTGTGTGTGTGTGTGTGTGTGTGTGTGTGTGTGTGTGTGTGTGTGTGTTCCTGTGGGCATAAGTGTTCTACACACAAGCTCAGTGAAGCAGGACAGAGCGCGTCTGAAGATCAAAACAAGGCTGGCAGAAGAGTTTGTTGTGGGGGAGAGGCCGTTGTTGGTCAGGCAGCTCACGTCTGGCAGGAGTGACATCAGGACGCCCTGTACAGTGTGTGTGTGTGTGTGTGTGTGTGTGTGTGTGTGTGTGTGTGTGTGTGTGTGTGTGTGTGTGTGTGTGTGTGTGTGTGTGTGTGTGTGTGTGTGTGTGTGTGTGTGTGTGTGTGTGTGTGTGTGTGTGTGTGTGTGTGTGTGTGTGTGTGTGTGTGTGTGTGTGTGTGTGTGTGTGTGTGTGTGTGTGTGTGTGTGTGTGTGTGTGTGTGTGTGTGTGTGTGTGTGTGTGTGTGTGTGTGTGTGTGACAAGTTTTTCAGAAACTACTTTAATAAGTAATTACTCATTAGAGCAATTTTTCTAATGATCTCTTACCAAACAACATTTACTCATTTTAATTCTCAATCAATATCTTTGGTATAACCTGACATCTAGTTGTTGTTTACAGTATATCCTTGCCCCTGATATATAACACTGCTCTTTAACTCTTACATTCATCACAGCTTTAAAGGGGCCCTTTTTTGCTTTGTGTAATGTGTTATAGGTTTTGTGAATTGAAATGTTCCGCAGAGTCTAAAATCCCAAAGTTCACGCCAGTTTCTCTCCCACACACTCGATTGATGAGTTTAATACGTCCTCTCTAACTTCCTACATGTGACCTTTAATAAGTGGGTAATTATGAAATAACCTTTTAGAATTACGTCCCAAAACATTGAAGAAAGCAATAGTATTAGAACTTATCACATATTACATTATAACATAATACTTTAAGCTCAGATAATAAGTTATTTGCTCAGAAACCACCTGTGATGTGTGTTTCAAAATAAAGCAGTGCATTTGTTACAAGTCTTTGTAAAGTGTTTTTGAATTAAACTTGATGTGCACAGATGTGTGGCTGTGAGCGAGGGAATTGGTGTGTGGGGGGGTTGTAGTGACAGCTGTGGGACTTGTGATGGAAAATATGTATGCCTGTGGGAAAGAATCAAAACAAATGACAAGTAGCTGCCCACTTAAAGTTCACTATTTGACTGAGTGCTCTAAAGAAATGCGGACGGCGATAGGCTGATGACAGAAAAGTGCTGTCTGTCTGCGAGACGTACTGAGACAAAGCAAAGGACTCAGGAGATAAAGAGAAGAATGGATTGTGGCAGAAATTGAAGGGATGACCGAGATAGGGGGGAGGACTAGCAGACGAAGAGACTAGCGGCAACGGTGGGAGAGAAATGACCTCGGACAGGGAAAGAGGAGGGAAGAAGAATAATGAGGAGAAAAGGGAAAGGATGGTGAGAGCAGAGGGAGGGAGGCTTAGACGTTCTTTGTCATGTAGGAAGCAGACTGTGACAGTTACGTGAACCTTTGCTATTCTCTGTTTTTGTCCGTAACCCCCATCAGGTCGCACACCTTGACAGCCAACACACACATAAACTCACTCACAAACAGCTGCCAAGAACGTGACAATCATACGCACACATCAAAGCGCTGTTGGCGTGACACTGTCTTTCACTGCAGTACAGATGAAATGAGAAAAAACAACCCCAGGAGGTCTTGGATAGCAATAAATCTCTGAGAGGGTTCTTTGATTTTCAGCTAAGGGACATATTTCTCTCATTTTGTACCTGTAGTTACGTGGGATGTAATGCAAAACAGATGCAGTTTAATCTGGGAGGGGAAGACAACATCGAGCTTTCAAGTTGCAATGACACATGAGGGTGCCACTATTGAAAATGAAAGCAATGAATACCAGTGGGAAAAGTATTTAAATCTGCAGCTTAATTAAAAATATTGTAGTTATATAATGTTATTGCTGTATGTGTTATTGCTTTGTCTGGTGTCATTAGTTCTCCTACTAGCAGTGTTTACTTTTAACAAGAGGGAAATAAGGAAGTTTAACGCAGTAGCAATCAAATGTTGTGTGAAACTATTTCTACAAATCAAGCACGATTAATACTTAATGTGACTTAATGATTTGCATTACTGATTGCACAATTAAAATATATTTTGAAGCTATTAAATCCATGTCAGTGAGAGCGGCAGTTTAAAACTCTAATTGCGCATCATATTTAATTGCATGTAAACATCAGCATGCAGAGTTATCAATAACAGCAGCTGTCCATTTTTCACGGTAGACGTTTGAATTATCTCAAGGTTCGGTGGAAGAGACCATATTATGCTTTTTGGAGTTTTCCTTTCCCTGAAGTTTGTTATAGGTTTGTGTATATGTAAATGGTCTGCAAATGCTAAAATCCCAAAGCTCCCTACAGAAGGAGTTTCTCCTCCACGCTCTCTCCCTCCCTGCCAGAAACCCCTCCTCTGGACCCCTTTGTTTACTTTTATAACATAGTGACATCACTATATAACACTCACCCTTCTAATGGCTTGCACTCCAACAAATTGTACGTGATAGACAAAGGGGCGGGACATCTCTAAGCGGTTGACCAATCACAACAGCTAACCAATCAGAGCAGACAGGGCTCTGGTTTCAGACAGAGGGTGAAAAAAGGTGCTGCAGCACAGGCAGTATCAGAAAAATAAAGAGCTTTTTGAACATTAAAGCATGGAGACACTACATACTGATATACACCTGAACATCAGCAGGAGAGGACTCTTTAAAGTAGAGACACTAGATACTGATATACACCTGAACATCAGCAGGAGAGGACTCTTTAAAGTAGAGACACTACATACTGATATACACCTGAACATCAGCAGGAGAGGACTCTTTAAAGTAGAGAGAGTACATACTGATATACACCTGAACATCAGCAGGAGAGGACTCTTTAAAGTAGAGACACTACATACTGATATACACCTGAACATCAGCAGGAGAAGACTCTTTAAAGTAGATACCATACATACTGATATACACCTAAACATCAGCAGGAGAGGACTCTTTAAAGTAGAGACACTACATACTGATATACACCTGAACATCACAGGAGAGGACTCTTTAAAGTAGAGACACTACATACTGATATACACCTGAACATCAGCAGGAGAGGACTCTTTAAAGTAGAGAGAGTACATACTGATATACACCTGAACATCAGCAGGAGAGGACTCTTTAAAGTAGAGACACTAGATACTGATATACACCTGAACATCAGCAGGAGAGGACTCTTTAAAGTAGAGACACTACATACTGATATACACCTGAACATCAGCAGGAGAGGACTCTTTAAAGTAGAGAGAGTACATACTGATATACACCTGAACATCAGCAGGAGAGGACTCTTTAAAGTAGAGACACTACATACTGATATACACCTGAACATCAGCAGGAGAAGACTCTTTAAAGTAGATACCATACATACTGATATACACCTGAACATCAGCAGGAGAGGACTCTTTAAAGTAGAGACACTACATACTGATATGCACCTGAACATCAGCAGGAGAGGACTCTTTAAAGTAGAGACACTACATACTGATATACACCTGAACATCAGCAGGAGAGGACTCTTGAAAGTAGAGACACTACATACTGATATACACCTGAACATCAGCAGGAGAGGACTCTTTAAAGTTGAGACACTAGATACTGATATACACCTGAACATCAGCAGGAGAGGACTCTTTAAAGTAGAGACACTACATACTGATATACACCTGAACATCAGCAGGAGAGGACTCTTGAAAGTAGAGACACTACATACTGATATACACCTGAACATCAGCAGGAGAGGACTCTTTAAAGTTGAGACACTAGATACTGATATACACCTGAACATCAGCAGGAGAGGACTCTTTAAAGTAGAGACACTACATACTGATATGCACCTGAACATCAGCAGGAGAGGACTCTTTAAAGTAGAGACACTACGTACTGATATACACCTGAACATCAGCAGGAGAGGACTCTTTAAAGTAGAGACACTACGTACTGATATACACCTGAACATCAGCAGGAGAGGACTCTTTAAAGTAGAGACACTACGTACTGATATACACCTGAACATCAGCAGGAGAGGACTCTTTAAAGTAGAGACACTACGTACTGATATACACCTGAACATCAGCAGGAGAGGACTCTTTAAAGTAGAGACACTACGTACTGATATACACCTGAACATCAGCAGGAGAGGACTCTTTAAAGTAGAGACACTACATACTGAAAATGGGCATATCAGGGCCCCTTAAAACAAAAAAATGAAAAGCTAACTGTTACAATAATACAATGAGAGACACGCTTCCTTTTTATATCACAGAAACGTACCAATTTCAAAACTAATGTGCAGAAAATAATTACATCACATGTCACTTGTTAGACGCTTTTATTCAAAGGAACTTACATACTCAATACTGTGGGCAATCCCCACAGGATCAATTTGGGGTGAAGTGTGTAATGGAATATTTGAATGTATTCATGTTAGCTCCAAATGAATAAGCTTAAAAATGGGAATTGTTTGGGTAAAACTGTGAGCTGGACTTTGGGCAAGCACATGTGACTTCAGAGAGACCATATGGACCTTGACGCAATCACATGTGACTTTTGAGAGACCATGTGGTTTTTGAGGACAAAGGGCCATGGGGAGGTGGCAGCATGTGTGACTTGCACTGTATGCAAATGCTCTCGTCACCTGTGAGTGGGGGAATTTAAGATTGGGGGAAGGTGATAGCAGGGGATATTTGGAGGATGTCAGCAGAACATCAGAGACCCCTCCCATTGCTAGAGAGTATAAATGAAGAGACGCAGCTGTGTTCAGTCTCTTTCTGCTGGCTGGCTGACGTGATCACCAGGTAATTGGGTTCCCATGTGTGTTGTGTTGTATGTATATTGTATTGTGTGTATTGTTGTATTGAATGTAATGATTTCTGGTGCATTGTAATATTGCCATTAAAGTAGAGTATGGTTGACTTGGTGGCACTGAATTCCTTCCATACAAATAGCTCTAGACGGACGCGGAGATATTGGAAACGTGGAGCGTAAATCCCTTTCAATACCTAACAAATGGTTACCCCGACGTGCAGGATAACGAGCGGAGGAGGAATTCAGACGACCGGATTGGGTCGAGAATAAGCGCTTTTAAACACCTCAGACAATCACGCAGGGCCCTGCATAATACAGAGAAGGTACTTACAGACGCCTGTTATGTAAATCGATTGTCTGTGATTGAATACACTAAAATTTTAGGATTGTCTGAAGGCGTTTCACAGTGTTTTTAAAGTTTAAATGGAATATACAATGCATATTTTAAACATAGTCGTTGATCGCAGGTAGATATAGTCCTGCGTAGCGTACATAGACAGTTACATATTGATTACAGTTTGGCGCGGATCTACAGGTAGATAAAGTCCTGAGTGGCGTACATAAGAGCGGTTTAGCGCGGATCTGTAGGTATTATAGTCCACAGTGGCGTAAAGCCGGTGCAGTCTGTGGGTTGCGTGTTTTGAGTACCGCACGACAGAACCTGGAAACCCGATATTTAGATCGGGTCGCCGGCTAGAACTGAGGAGTTTTACAGCACAGACGAACGCTCAAAAGCTAAGAGCCGGAGGTCTGTGTTATGGTAATTACTCAATATTTGTGGATCTCAAAGAAGCACTCGGATGAGTGAGGCTCATTTGTGGTCTGCTGCTGCCATCTAGTGGCTGAAAGGGGGTAGTACACCTTTGACATTTTTATATGAATTTAGCTTCAAGCGCTGAGTTTAAACATTACATTGCTGACCGGTATTGAAGACGGGAAGCGCGTTAATAGTAACTACGACAATAGCCCAGTATATTAATACATGTGAGCACATATTAATTGAGTCAGATAAATAAAAGCGAAGTGAATATGGAACGACAGAATGCTAAAAACGATTCTGAAATTCCAGGTAGTTACCGGGAGCAATGGGAACAGATTAAGAGATTGATTTTAAGCGGTATCAAACAGGGGGCTAAAGAAAAGGCTTGTACTGATCTCCGATTCCTACACGATAAAATGATAACAGAGAATTAAGTACATTCAAATTAAATATAATAGTGGATTATTCTACCTAGATTAGACATACAAAGAGGACAATTTGTGTGTTATGAACTGGCCTTGTCTTGTTACATTTTTATTGAAGCCAGACTACAAGTCGTATGGTTTAATTTTTATTGAACTCAGTCTCCAAGCAGTGTGATTTCTCTCTGCACATGGTTGAGTCTTCTCTTCCCTTCCCCCGGTCATCCAAGTTATTTGACCCCATGAGGTCAACAGTCATTCTGTTAGACTACAATCTTGTGTAAGACAAATCATTGTTCTTTTGTCACATTTTTGAATCACATAAGAGTTCATTTTGCTAAATCAATTTATCTTTAATTTGTAGTTGGTGTTTGTTAACATTTTTAGGCACGACATAGACCGACACTTGGGTCAAATTACATAACTGTAATCAGATTACTTGTTTTTCAAATATAGCGCTAAATACAGTTAGTTTTGTATTCTGTTACAAATCTAACCATGCTTGTAATACAACATGGATAGATTTAACTTAGATGAAAGACAGATTGTAAGGCAACTTGCACACCTAAACGAACAGAAACCCAGATGGTTAGCTCGTAGCAAATGGAACAAACAGACGCAGGCACTAGATAGATTGAGGAGGGTTTGTCACAATGCTGCCCTCGCAATGATTGGAATTACAATTCCTCCCGTCACAGACCAAAATCTCCCGGGTGCAATGGCAATCCACAGCCCCATAAAAACAGATGAATTTAACACTCTTCTGTTCCCTCATGGTGTTAAAGACACGGAGGTGCCTACAGATGGCGACATTCTGGACTATGTCGCAGAACGAGTCGAATATTTTAGAACAATGCAAAATAATGTTGTCTCTAACTCAGAGCACAAATCTCAAACGGAGCCCAAACTAAATCCTGCTATTCTCACACGCTCCTCTCTCCTTTACCCGGATTTAGGTAGTTAGATTACACAAACCCCTCCCCCTTATTCTCAGACCAGGGGGGGGTTTCCCCGAGCAGGGACAGTCGACCACTTAATAGGGACCTCAACTCAGAACAATTGGCTTCCCTTCTGGCAGATCTTACAGAGATAACATACACAGGCGCGCTGAGGAGGGGGAGAGAGGTGAGACGTCTTATCACCCATGTCCAAGGGGGACAGTGGTGAAGGGATAGCGGGCCATAAAAGGGGGAGGGACACAGCAAGCCATGAAACTGAGGAGTTTTACGATGAAGCAGGAGGCCAGTGTCGTAAAACACAGCTATGAGGACACTTTGAAGCAGGACGCCAGGGTCGTAAAGTTCCCAGGGCACAGCTCTCGCCTCTGCATCCTATGCATTACCATTCTTTCTTGATGTTTCTGAAAATGAAAACACAGTAAATGGGATTCTTTTTCAGAAAAGGGGGAGTTGTTAGACAATAGGAATTTGATATTTACATTTTTATAGTCTAAAATCTATTGTAGTATTTTTTTAGGTATCATAAAACAGCACTGTTTTAGCTTTTTAGGTCAAGTTAATTGAAGATTTGAGAATGTTAATTAGGCGTCCCTAAAAATGGTGGGATGTACGACACAAATGATCTGTTAAATTCTGATTTTAGATTAATCAGATGACATGTCTTATTTTTATACAGTCCTTTAATGACAGAGGTTAAAAACCTGGACACTTATTTTTATTTCTATGCATATACTGCCATCAGGCATATATTTAAATCCAGAGACAGATGCAGTCTCTGTTTGAACAAATATCACAATGAAAAATAGTGGTAGCAAATCATCTTTATGTCAAATCATGTCGGGAAGAGATGAGGAGTTTTGTTTTGAAACAAAATTTTGAACTGAGCCATGTTGGTTTTCAAAAAGCTGACTTTTCAAAATGAAACAGATCACTTTTGAGTGTACAGTAGCAGTTTGCATGGAGATTTATTTGTGAACACTACAGTAGCAGGATGTATTTACCTGTCCTAGGAAAGGGACAGATTATAAGTAAAAGACTGGTTAGAAATGGAAATAAGAAAAGGTTGTTGAAGGCTGAAGAGAAAAGAGAACAGATGGATAGAAGAAGACTGAAATAGATGGACAGGGCAAGATATTAAATGTGTTGAAGTGATATCTTGCTCAGAAGGATAAAAGGTGGTTAAAATACCACGAGTGAAGTTGGAAAAAGTATGTAGGAGAGAGAGAGAGAGAGACAAGACAATTAAGATGTTTGAAAAGATTAGAAAGAGTAAAAGTTATATAAAGTTAACTACTATTCTGGACAATGTCATATTGTTTTATGAGTAAAAAACATGAAATAAGATATATTACTAGATATAAGAAAACATGTGAAGAGACAGGCATGAAATGGTTAGACGCATTGCCACTAGCTCTTATGTCAATCAGGAGCTCAATTAACAAAGGGACAGGTTTCTCTCCATTTGAGCTCACTCATGGTCACCAGTTCCCAGGAGCCCTGAGCGTAGGATTGAGGGATTTGTATCAGATTTCTCCACACAGGTTACAGAGGCAAAAGGGGGACATCAAACCCCAAGTGGCTGGGACCCAGGTTCTCTGGACCCCATCGGGTGATGCAGAGGACATCTCACGCTGTCCGCTTGGAAGGGAAAGGAGACATCTGGTACCACTGGAATCAGTGCGCAGTGGGGAAACCTCCAGGAAGGATGTGTGAAAGCTGTCATCTTCCGCGTGCTGGGCCTGCTGTACCTGACCAAGCAAGGGTGGTGACTCCACGGTGTGGGAAGCGTATCCAAGGACGCAGTATCAGGAGTTCCGGGTCTCGCCACGGATGGAAGTACCTGACACTACGCAGACAGTGAAACCAGGAGAGTGAGTGTTCACCAGAGCGATAAAGAGGAGGAGCAGGCACTCGCCAAAGGGGGAGGGTCCCTAACAAGCACTCCTGTCTACATCGACTGCAGTTAGACTGGCGGAGAGACCATCCTGGATACATCTGACTGTGAAGCTGTTTAAACCTAAAACACAGAAACTCGCCTCTACTGTGGTGAAGTCTGGCTACAAAGGGAGGTGATTTCCAATAAGGGCACCTGTCTCAAACCAGTGAAGAAACCAACAGAACCCAGTAGAATTTAAAGAGTGGACGTGAGCAGGGAAACAGTAACGGGTCTGAGGGATAGAAACTGACAATGTACAGAGAAAGAATTAGACCATGGGGATTACATTAAAACATGTGCCTATACAATCTACCTACCTCAGCCGTTTGGGTACTTTTGTATATGAATTTGACCTTGCAGCTGCCTCTCCTTATGATAGGAGGCAGGGCATTTCAGGTTGTTCATATTTATGAGAAGACAGACTTGCTGTCTCCTAAATATCTCATTTTGACTAAAGCGGAATGAAGTATACATGAAGTAATGTTAAAGCTTGAAGACACTGCAATCTTGCAGATTACAGATTAATTGAATCACCACTGTGAAGGTTATACCTTATGACGATTGACTATACTCAATCAGAATGATTGAAGGGTTTTAACTTTGTTGTTACTAAGTGATGTAATTGATGTATGGAGTTATTTACATATTATGTTATTTCTAACACGGTCGTATGAAGTTGATATGTGGAGCCATTTCTGAACGTTTAAATAGTCTGAATCCCAGAACGAATGTGAATGTCTTGAAAGTAGTTGATTTATTAAATTTAAATCAAAAGGGGGATTTGTAATGGAATATTTGAATGTATTCATGTTAGCTCCAAATGAATAAGCTTAAAAATGGGAATTGTTTGGGTAAAACTGTGAGCTGGACTTTGGGCAAGCACATGTGACTTCAGAGAGACCATATGGACCTTGACGCAATCACATGTGACTTTTGAGAGACCATGTGGTTTTTGAGGACAAAGGGCCATGGGGAGGTGGCAGCATGTGTGACTTGCACTGTATGCAAATGCTCTCGTCACCTGTGAGTGGGGGAATTTAAGATTGGGGGAAGGTGATAGCAGGGGATATTTGGAGGATGTCAGCAGAACATCAGAGACCCCTCCCATTGCTAGAGAGTATAAATGAAGAGACGCAGCTGTGTTCAGTCTCTTTCTGCTGGCTGGCTGACGTGATCACCAGGTAATTGGGTTCCCATGTGTGTTGTGTTGTATGTATATTGTATTGTGTGTATTGTTGTATTGAATGTAATGATTTCTGGTGCATTGTAATATTGCCATTAAAGTAGAGTATGGTTGACTTGGTGGCACTGAATTCCTTCCATACAAATAGCTCTAGACGGACGCGGAGATATTGGAAACGTGGAGCGTAAATCCCTTTCAATACCTAACAAGTGTCTCAGGGACACAACGACATGCTGACTGCAGTGGGGTTTGAACCTGTGACCCCCTGATCCGAACACCAACGCACAACCCACTGCACCACACGCCTCCCCAACAACACTGTATGCCACTATTATGCTTTACACAACGTTGACTCAGTGTAGGATTACTGTCCATCACTAGCAGAATCTAGGTGCTTTTGTAGAAAAAGCCTTTTATACGAATGGATGTTGGAATCGATTCAGAGTCTCGATTCTCACGTGCATTTATTTTTCTCCACCAAAAATCCTCAGATATTGGATATCTAAAAGAAAGCCTCAAAACATTTGTAGATGTGAACCATGCTTCCTATTAATAAACATTCATTTCACTACTTACATTACATTACATTGCATTTAGCTGACGCTTTTATCCAAAGCGACTTACAATAAGTACATACGACCAGGAAGACACAACCCTGAAGAAAACAGAATCATATAAGTACATCAGGTTTCATAGAGCAAAAACATTTCAAGTGCTACTCAACTGGCTTTAGGTAAGCCAGTCCTTTATTAGTATATAAGTGCTTTGTTAATAGTTCTCTCGAAAGAGATGAGTTTTCAGTCTGCGCCGGAAGATGTGCAGACTTTCTGCGGTCCTGATGTCAATGGGGAGCTCATTCCACCATCTTGGAGCCAGGATTGCAAACCCACGTGTCTGATGGGAACTTGGGTCCCCTTGGCAGCGAGGGTGCAGCGAGTCGTTTGGTTGATGCGGAGTGCACGCGCTGGGGTGTACGGTTTAACCATGTCCTGGATGTAGGAAGGGCCAGATCTATTCGCAGCATGGTACGCAAGTACCATTGTCTTCAAGTGGATTCTAGCAGTTACCGGAAGCCAGTGGAGGGAGCGGAGGAGCGGAGTGGTGTGGGAGAATATAGGAAGGTTGAAGACCAGACGAGCCGCTGCATTCTGGATGAGCTGCAGGGGTCGGATGGCACATGCAGGTAGACCAGCCAGGAGGGAGTTGCAGTAGTCTAGGCGTCAGCTGGGGACGTATCCTCCTGATGTTGTAAAGCGTGTATCTGCAGCAGCGGGTTGTAGCAGCTATGTTTGCACTGCAGTGAAGGACAGGTTGTTATCTAGGATCACACCCAGATTCCTTGCAGTCTGAGTCGGGGAAACAACAGAGGTGCCGATGTTGATTGTCAGGTCAAGAGTGGGACAATCTTTTCCCGGAAGGAAAAGCAGTTCAGTCTTGTCAAGGTTGAGCTTGAGTTGATGAGCAGACATCCACTGAGAGATGTCAGAGATGCGTGCGACGAATCACATAATCAGAATCAGAATACCTTTATTAGTCCCACAGAGGGGAAAGAGCCACAGACAGCTTAGTGTTGCATATCTTAACATGCGTTAAAATAAAGTACTAAGTTATAATATAATAAACAATATGCTAAAAAAAGATAAAAACTAAAAGAGTTACATAATTTTCAAAAATACAGATGAAAAACAAATCAAACCTACAAATCAAATCCTGTAGCAGTTCTTAGGATTTAGCAGCCCGGTATATATTACAGTTATTAAAGATGGCATATGTATATAAAGTATATATTGCACATAGTTTGACGGTATTTAACAACAAAGGTGTTTTTAAATTAAGGTAACACACCCTGCCTGAAATCACCAGTGAAATTCAACAACAACACATTAACAGTATTTTCAAAGGAACACCATCGACAGAGGAACGAGAATAAAGAAAAGAAGAATCTTTAATTTTAAAAGGTTTCCCTGCAAATGGAGTGAAACTAATCTTTGTTTGGCCTTTGTACAAAACGGAGTCTTGTTTCTGTAACTGGAGGCGATGTGTGTGTAGTGAGCGTGGAGTGAATGCTATGAGTCACGCGCTACGATTAGCGACTGATGCAGTTTTATGTTATTATTATTTGATGATGTTTTTTTTGACAAAACAACATTTTCACCTGGAGAAGGGTGGTATTCTCTTTTTACACATTCAGAATTTTAAGTATGTCATAATACTGCCAGTAAAATAAATTAATGAAATGTCTATTATACGCTGATGGTTGCATAGAGCAGTGGTTCTCAACTGGTGGGTCGCGACCCAAAAGAGGTTTGCGGACCCGTTTCAAGTGGGTCACAGATGTGTGAGTGAAGAAAAAAAAATTGAAAAAAAAAAAAAAAACTTTTATTTTGGCCCGATTTTCTAACGCTGTGCATGCAGTAGGCGTTGGACTGGAAGTACCGGAGAGGGACCATGAACGGTTTTAAAAACATCTGTCACGTAGTGATCATCTTCTCAATAAAACATCTTTGCTGATGTTTTTTCGAGTCTTCTGGCCAATCAGAATCAAGATTGTTGCCGGAAGTCCCCACGGAGAATAACTTTGCGGTAGAACTCTTCTTTATACATCTATGGGTACAACTTCAGATAAAAATGAACACATAATGAAATATGACCCCCGGTTTGATGATTGACAGGTCACAGAACAATGGGAGCTATCTACCCTTACCCACAATTTAAAGTAAGTCACACAGACTCTCTCCTCTTTACTCTTCTCGCAGCAAGATGTCAGAACAAAGTGAAAAACAAACAATGACATAAAATATTATTAATATGTCGGGTAGTAATAGATTTATTTATACCCCCTGCTGGGGTTGGGTTTTCAGCATGCGTGCCTTTTTATATAGTTCAGCTTTGATTCCATCATCTCATTAAACCTTTTTAAAAAGCATACTTTAGGTCTGTGAAGGGATATAAGGGATATATGCACTGTACTTCACTTTAATTAATATTGTATGCTGAAAAGAGTATATTTTACTGCACGATTTGTTGTTGAATAGATTTGAGTGGTTCAAAATGTTGGGTCGCGATTTATTGACTAAGGAAAAAGTGGGTCCCGAGGCCTGACCAGTTGAGAACCACTGGCATAGAGTATCATATTCCTCTTAATACTTTCCAGGGATGCTTCAGGGAACACTGGCTGAAAACTCAAATGGAAATCTAACCATGTAACAAATTAAAAATACAGTCCACAGTACTGAATGTATGTAAGTCGCTTTGGATAAAAGTGTCTAACAAATGACATGTAATGTAATGATATTTCTTCCTAAATCTTGAGTCTCATAACACATGATGGTGCAGGACCAACTCCTCCCACATAGTGTTTTCATTTTCACAGACGTAATTTATATTACACTAATAAATCACCACAAGGTGACCACAGCCATGGGAGTGCATATCCAAAGGGAACAGCCTGTAAGGAGCACAGACGGGTAGAGTGTGAGCGTATCTGTGTCTGATCCACTAAAGAGAGAAAGGGTTGAGTGGAACTTGATCCCACTAAAACCTCAGAGACTACTCCATTTCAGCCCAACAATCTGACGGATGTGAAGTGTTGGAAATGGAAAAGAGTATCGGGCATGACAATTTGTCATTTTTATCTTGTGAAGTGTTTCCATAATGTAGGACAACTCCAGTCTGGGTGTAGGATGCTTCACAAGGCTCCAGTCGAAAAGTGTGTCGTTTGACATCGTGTACAGCAGGCTCCGTGATACTCAGATGTCCACATAGATTCCAGAAGTCTATCTCTAGCCTAGGCATGCACTAATCGATCTTTTTCCACCCTGATAACAATTCCAATACCCCAACTCAAGGTACCGATAAGATACTAGTGCTCTCATTTTAACAATTTTAAAGATTTGTAAACCTCACTGCTTGAAACTCTATGCACCATGTTTTGATGTGAGGTTACATAAGGCCAGGGATAGCTTTGGCACTGAAAACTGATGTGACAGCCTGCTGTGATTAAATGTAACTGATAGCGGAAACACTGCATTTTTTATAATGGCACTGACAAAGAAACTGTATTAATATGGACGGGTCACATCTGGCCAATATCCGATCCACTTAGTAAGGACAATATTGGCGTGATACCAATCGGGCATCAACTTAGCAAGTCTTGTCTCATAAAAGACAGCAGGCTGATGTCCTCTACGCAGGGGACACCTCTGACGTGGGTTCGTGCTTTGATTCACCACACAAACACTAAACCAGGGAAAAGCCCGGGGCAATGTAGTTGCACTGCATATGCACTGGGAGAAAAGCAGTTTATCTTGATTCCCTCTGAAGCCTGAGCCCTTCCCTTTTCCAGAGGGCATCAGCCCTTTGGCTAACCTCACCTGGCTGTGGTTAGTTATGCACGTTAGACAGTTTTTTCTTGTCTCTTCCTCAGGCATGTTCTTCAGATTCTGTTACATCTAGCATATGTATTTACACCGGTGTGTGTGTGTCTCCTATTTTAGGTTACGGTATCGGCCTGCCGCAGGGCTCTCCTCTAACCCGTAATGTGTCAGAGTTTGTAAGTCGCTACAAGTCTGACGGCTTCATGGACATGCTACATGACAAATGGTATAAGGTGGTCCCCTGCGGGAAGCGAGTCTTTGCCGTCACTGAGGTAAGTCATTGGTGGGAGAGTGTGCTCATGTGTTGTGTACGTGTGTGGTGTGTAAAGCAAAGCCTTGTGCTGCTGTACTCCTATAAATGAGTTTCCTTTTGGGACACAGACTGGATTGCCTGCCAGCCAAGCACACATACACTGAGACCCGTTCACATACACACACGGACAAATACGTATCACATAAACCCAGGCCTATTTACTGAGCTTAACCTGAGTTACAGTCACCTGGTGTCGGAGTGTCGATACCTATTTGAGTGCTGCGACAGGGAACTCGTCGTTCTTGCCCTCCCTTTTTAAAGAACTGGGGATCTGTAAAAAGAGCCTACTATCTTTATCTCTTGATTGTAAATGGAGAAACTATTCAACTCCCTCTGGTCATGTCTTTTAAATCA
This sequence comes from Harpagifer antarcticus, assembly GCA_902827135.1. Lineage (NCBI taxonomy): Eukaryota > Metazoa > Chordata > Actinopteri > Perciformes > Harpagiferidae > Harpagifer > Harpagifer antarcticus. The sequence goes on from CADEHL010001059.1 coordinate 536,739, forward strand.
CACATAGTCATATCATCGCAACAAACGCAGTTACACAGTCATAGGTTTCTCCAGTGAAATGAAAACCTTAACTTCTCCCTGCATCAGGAACCTATTACTTTTCATCGCATTTGAAGCCCAGGGAGTGGACTGCTCTCGAACAATGTAGGCATTAGTGCGATCTTGCCCTCTGGATTGGGAGCAAAAGGAGGTCAGTATTGTCGCTGATGAATTTGCCGAGTCAGCAAAGGGCTAATTGCCATCGGAGGCAATGCAGAAATGAGTCGGGTGAAGGGAACATTATTAGAGAGTATTGGAAAAGCTCACCATTGTCTCTTCCACTTCCTCCAGGCACATAGAAATCCTCATGAGAGATAGTCAAGGGGAATGTGGGCGACCCAAATGGGAACAAACTTCTCGTCAATTAACCATCATCTCTTTTTACCGTTTCCCTCTTTACTGCTGTTCCTTTCTATTACCCTCAGTTCTGCTTCCCCCTCAGCTCTATATGCTTTTCTGTTCTCCACGTCCTTTTCTTTCCAAACATGTCTTTTACGCTGCTGCCCTCTCCACTTTGTGTTTGTTCTTATGGGCGTACACAGACAAACTAGATGCACAACAGCAGAATATCAATAGCATATTCACAAAAAGTGGCCTCAATGGTAATTATGCAAATACAAATCATCAATCTCTGTATTTTCCTTTGCGTCGGCTTAAGTCTTTACTAATCTGCGTTACTCCCTAAACCTCCCTCCCTCCCTCTCCCCTCTCTCTCTCTCCTCACCGCCCTCAGACTCTACAGATGGGGATCCAGCATTTTTCCGGTCTGTTCGTGCTGCTGTGTATGGGGGTGGTCGGAGCCCTGCTGACCTTGGCAGGTGAACACACCTTCTATCACCTGGTCATCCCTCACCTCCGACGCACACACACTCTGCAGTACTGGCTGCACACCAGCCAGGTGAGTACAGGCTTCATGTTTGGACACATGCACACACACTCACATGGTCTCTCACGCGCACACACACACACACACATACACACACACCAATCTACAGCTGTCCCCTAGTTAAGGCTTATTTAACAGGTAGCCTACGCCCTCTACTGTTTAAAACTCATAACAGGAACAAGAACAGGACTATTATTTTATTTAAAACTGAATGCAATCATGTTTTAAACGACAATGTAACGATGATTTCTCATAAATATGAATAACTTGAAGCTAAATGTATTGCTAATTGTATACTTTGTTAATTAGCTCATTTGTTTTTTAATTGTGCTGCATAAAGTTACTTGGACAATTCTTGAATTAATATGTTAATTAAGTAAAAACGTATTAAACTGTTCCCACTGGCAGTGCTGTATTCTTTTTTTATTCTATTCTAAGGCGAATCATTTATAAACATCTTACACGGATCATTTAATGTACGTTTTCATTCAAATGCTCATCTATTATCACTTTTTACTCTAATACTTTGGAAATATGGTTTAAAATGGATTTAAATATCATAATAGAGGATTTAAAGAAAATTAAGATAATAAAAGACATACTTGGAAGATTTACTTTTGCATTAGGGCCTCTAGAGCAGTGATTCTCAAATGGGGGTATGTGGACCCCTGGGGGTACGTTGGGGTACTGCAGGGGGTACGTGGACCCCTAGGGGTATGTTGGGGTACTGCAGGGGGTACGTGAGATAAAAAAAAATAAAAAAAATAGCGTGCATGATTACAAAAGTTATATAGAAAACACAATTGTATATAAAATATTCCTAGAACCACAAAGGGGGTCCTCATATAAACATTCAAATGTGTGTATTGTATTTTATAGTTTTTCATAATATATCATTTCGATTCACTTCAATTGAAAAACTCCTTGGAAAAATCTGTTTTTAAAAAATGTGGTCTTTTTTTCATGCATAAAGGAGAAAATATCCTTAGTTTGTTGTAATTCATGCATTAAGGAGTTAATAGATCACACACTGATGGAACATCACTATATTGTAATGATTTATATAGGCTTTTTCTATCAAAAATGTTGGGGGTCGGTCAGGGGGTACTTGGCTGAGAAGATGTTTCAAAGGGGGTACATTACTGAAAAAGGTTTGAGAAGCACTGCTATAGAGAACTGGTGTCTCTAATACGACGTACATCACAGGAACCAGAAATTGGGGATTTAAAGGTCATATTGAGTTTTTTAAGAAAGTCTTGCCATTCCCCCAAATGAGGTGCCTGTAGCAATATATTTGAGGGAGCAATGGATGTCAACACGCCTCCCATTAGTTTACTTCATCCTTCTGAAAGGGCAACCACTCCCAGGCAGCCTTTAGCATTCATCACCAAGCTCCGTTATCTGAGAGGAGGGCGTCTGAGTTAGTCCCTCAAGATAATCCCTACCTAGAGTGAGAGGCTGTTTCTCAATCTCAAGGCGGGGCTTCTCATATGACGCACACCTGCACACTTGCTAGCCTGTTCCACTCTTCGTTTTTCGAATGCTAGGAAGTATTCTTGCCTAGCTTCTGAAGCAAGATGCTCGGCAGACATGTGCTACCAAGCAAGCGTACTCGACATTGAGAAACACCCAGAGTCTCCCTTTCCCTCAGATATCTCCAGAGGTATATCAGAAAGACTTCAACTCATGTAGTGAGTGATTGTTTTCAGTCTAACCAAAGCACTTTGGAACCAAATTGGGCTTTAGCAACTGACACATTAACCTAATAAAATACTGTCTCTCTGAATATACAATAGTTTAGTTAAATCCTTCAAAGGAACACCACAGCATGATTTTTAGGCCCTATTGTGCTTTTCCCTTTCCTGTAGGTGTATAGGTTTGTGTGCATGTAAATGGTCTGCAGAAGATAAAATCCCAAAGTTCCCTTTACGCAGCGTCCACACGGCGGCGTGCGTTGAAGCTTGCCGTGTCTGAAACTCGACCAACAACCAATCGCATGAATCTCCCGCCCCGGACACACAAGCACGCGGTTTGATTGGCTAGAGCTTGTACAGGCATATGATTCTGTTGGCTGACGCTTCCGTCGAAGCTTCAAAAGTTGAACATTGCTCAACTTTTGAAGCGAGCAATGCGAGCAAAGCGAAGCGATGCTCCCACAATGCAGTTCGGCAAAGCTTGACGTCACCCCATTCAAAGTGAATGGGCAGAAGCGTTGAAGCTTCAACGCACGCCGCCGTGTGGACGGGCCGTTAGAGGGAGTTTCTCTTACACACACTTAGGCAGCATGAGAAAAATAGAGACCTTTTTGAACATTAAAGCATGTAATCATGTGACAAATCAAAAAATGAACATAATATGTCCTCTTTAAATAATAGCTGTCACTGATCTGTTGTACTTATTAGACTAATGGATGTTAGCAGCTCTAAGTAATCATCTTTCCTGCTCTATTTCACAGCTGATAAATTATTTCACATTATAATCGCTGGTTCTCTTTTCTTCTTTATTTCCAGAAAATTCACAGAGCCCTCCACACCACGTATGAGGATGTTGGGAAGGAGCTGACGGACCTTGACCAAAAGTAAATGACGTAATCTACTCACTTCATTTTCACCGTTCTCTTGAAACTGCTAGAATAAGCCAGTTCAGATGCATGCAGAGATATTTAAACAAGATACACCATTCATGTCTAGCGAGAAATAGCTTCTTTCAAGAAAAAGTCCTATTTTGACATTTTGAGAAACACACTTTCTGCTTTTTTCCTGATAGTAAGATGATAAATAACTTTCATGTCTGTGCAGGAAATATGAAGCTACAGCCAGAAACTGTCTAGCTAAGCAAAAATACGGGAAAACAGCTAGCCTGGCTCTGTCCGAGATAAGATCTGCCTACCAGCACCTCTCTAATTAACACGTTATATCTTGTTTTTGTTCTAAGCTGCTGACAGCTTAATATTTACCGAACAGACTGTTATCGATCTTCTTATCAAACACTCTGCAAAAAAGCGGATAAGCATATATGTTAAACTGTTTCTTTAAAACAAGTCAATTAGTGTGATTTGTTCGCTTTTTTAACTTAATAACAGACAAAATAATTTGTTAAAATTAGGATATCTTGCACTGATATGTTAGATATAAAACATGACTTATTTGTTTATATTTAACCCAGAGCAATTCTAATCCAAAACAAGTGATATTAATAGGTATGAGTCGGATAGCCCTGCTTAATGTGCATGTTATAATACAGTATTGTGTGTTTGCATTCAGTTATAGGAGAATGTTTACTGCTGTACAGTATATCTCACTGGATATATGCCCTTTGCTGTGATCTTCCTCTCTTTCACTAGCCCCTCCTCTTGTATCTCAGAGAACTGCACCCTCCACAGGAAACACCATCAGCCTTCTCCCCCATCTCCTCCCACATCCCTCCCTGCTTCCACTACAGCTGGAGACACCTGCAACTCCTCTCCATCCCATGAGCCCAAGGAGAAACGCGTGCACTTTGACCTGGAAACCCTGCACAGCTACCGCCTGCACACACACACCGCCTCAGTGCGCGGCCGGCCCGGGATGGTGGGCCGTCCTGGACTCGGTTTAGGAGGGTGGGGGATGGGGGGTTTTACCGCCCCTCCGCAGATTAGCCTCCAAGCCAACGGAGGCCCCGTCTCCTCCCTGGCTTCCACAGGCTTGGTGCTCTCTCCTCTGGGGAGCAGGGTCGCTCAGACGAGCCTGTGGGAGGGGGAGCTCCAGGACCTGCAGGGGAAGATCGAGACGTTTCGCACCCAGCTGAGAGACGCCCTGGCCAGGAGGGCTGAGATCCAGAGCAGCCTGGAGAGAGAGAGGAGCGGACTCGTACGCAGGGATACCAGCCTGGAGAGGGAGAGGCAGAGGATACAGACTATAAACACAGACAGAAGTAGCTCCACTCAGCCCAAACTCCCAGAGAGAGACAGGACCAGCCAACTGCAAACCCTCAATAATCAACAGACAGGGAGGGTTAACCAATCAGGCGCTCCTGGGACTCAGCCAAGCAACCAATTAAACACAGTGAACAGTTTGGACAGAGGGAGAGCCAACCAGATACGCACTGTTAATAGTATGACCGGAGAAAGGACTGTCCATTCGCGCACTTCCACCAGTTTGGAGCGGAGTAGAGTCAACCAACCAGGTGCTGTAAACATTACTGTCCAATCACGGAACACTTCTAGCCTGGACAGACAGATGGTGAACCTATCACGTACTCTGAACGCTTTGGAGAGGACAAAAGCCAACCAATCAGGTGTGAGCAGTGGGACTTGATCGTGTTTCTGATGCTGCTGGTGTGTAGGATTTCAAAGGGAGTCGGGCAGCTGGTATTTGCATAGCCGTGGGAAGATGGCTTTTGTTGGAATCGGTTAAGTTTATGGGATGCTTGCTAAAAAATTACAGTATATGTTGACTCACACTATTACTTACTGCAACCCTAATATTTTCACACTCGCTTATAATTACAACTAAACAACTCTATAACTGTAATTGCTGTTATAATGTCTACATTGTCCATGAAATCATAAAAAGGCAATGCAATCTTGTTGAATGAAAGCCAATATACATTTGGGACAGTATCAGTGTATTTAAAGGTCAACCATGACTGTATGGGTAATCTAACAATGCTGAAGTGTGCTTGTGGAGACCGGTTGAAACCATTAACCACTGTTATCTGGACACCAGAATTTAATTACAGATATGATCCATTGTCCTGGCTAAAGAGGCCTACAAGAGCACAGAATAATCCAAATTATGTGAAAGAAACAGCAAACAAAACTATTTGAAAAAGCGCATTTAACATCCGTTTTTACAGAGGGCTAATAGCAGGAGATATACATTCAAAAGATGTATGTATTCAAAGTCATTCAAGTAGTAATTTCCCAGTAAATGTGAATAATAAACTGTGAAGAAAGAGTGTTACAGCCCCGAATTGTTGTACCTAAATACCCCATGACATAAAAAAATCCTTCTGTGTTGATACCTTGTGAGTATTGTCCCGCCATCAACACTACAAGACTGATGACAGTATTTCAAAAACGGATATTTTTATAGCTAAAACCCACTCTCGTAAAATGTGTAACAACTAAAAAGGTTTTTTGCTTTTGGAAGAGACGCTATGAGATGGTAATTTTCCCCTGTGATTTGATGGTCTTTCATAAATAGAATACCAGGGCAGGAAAATGCACATTAAAGGAAAACCTGCTTGTTATACTGTCTGTAGTGAAATGGATTCGTGCCATTTAGACTTAAATACAAACCTCAAACCCCTTTCATGGCTGCTGCATTAACTACATCAAGGTGCAATGTCATTTAAATGGTTTTGTCGATGTTGTTACCTTGTGTCGTTACGGGCAGTCTGTGAAAACAGTACTATAATTTGTTCTGTGGCTCCCAAATGTCTCTGAGGAAATAACCCCTGATTGCAGAATTAAACTTTCTAAAAACTTGATATAAAAAGGCGTAAGTTAAGGTGGGTTTCCTAGCAAGGGGATGCTATTTGAACATTTAGAGATCAGTGTACTACAGACTAAATGTCAGGACATTTATGACTCCCCGAACTCTATGAAGGTGGAATACTAAATCCCTGCAGTACCACTTTAATGTGAAACTTGGCCCTTGTTTCGGGTGTATTTGAGGTGGAAACACAGATGACCCCCCCTTATTACTTGTTGGACTACATTAACATTTAATGTGTCCATCAGTAGCTGCAGCAACATGAGTCAGAGTTGGCCGTCAGTGTTCGAAAACTCTTTCCATTTTCTAAAGTGCTGTAGCTGGCATCATTTCAAAGACACTGCTTCAGACTCTTAGTAATAATCTAACAACCCAACATTGTTTGACATTGCAGCAGTTAAAACTAAAGAAGTATTTATTTATCTGAATCTTTAAAGGTCCCATGTCATGGCCATTTCTACTGATCATAATTCCATTGTTGAGGTCTACTAGAATAGATTTATATTGTGCAATTTTCCAAACTCATATTGGTTTCTCATACAGCATTCTCTGTATAGTGTATTCACTCCTGCCCCCCCTCCCTGTGAGCCCAGTGGCCGTCTGCGAGACAGCGAGACACAGCGAAACCCAGCCCGAACACACACACACACAGACACACCCGCAGCCTGGCTGGGAGTTTGTGTGTGTGCTCACACACCGACTCACAGCCTCGCCGCGTCCCATGACGTGACGCAGACGGACCCGGTGGAATCTAGGGGTCAGGGAGGAGAAATCTGCGGAGCTGCAGCTGAGAAAAGATTGAGTGTGTGTGTGAGGAAGTCCACGGATTGGTCCATTTGGATCAATCCACGGAGGGGTCGTCGTTACGTCACTTGGTTCCCTGAAGAAAGAAATTGAAAAAGAAAATCTCCAACGAGGCGTTCTGGAACAGATCTTTTCTGTGTTAGAGTTGTACTCGCTACAGGGTGTACTTTGAGGGTTTGTGACTTTGCAGACCGTTTACATTCAGACAAACCTTCACAACACACAAGGGGACGGGTAATAATCGGAAAAGCATGACATGGGACCTTTAAATTGTCCAAACAAATCCCCAAACAGCTCAAAACAGTTGTGTATCTGCATCAAATGTCACCAATTTGAAATTAATTTGTTCACCATATACATCATGAGTCGTTGACTGTATTGCGCATGAATTAACACTGATAACAAATAACTAGCTCCTGCACATCTGAATGAGTGTTTTTAGTGTTTTCTATCATTACTAATCATTAAAAACATGTACAATTTAAAACAGTTTACACTCAGATAAAGCATAATCCTTTTGTTTACTACTTAAAATGAAATAGGTGTCATGCCAATGATAAAGAGAGAAGGCTCTTTAGATGTTGACTATATTGGACTCTTACGCAGTTATTCAGCCAACCACCAGAGGGAGCTGCATCCCTGCTTCCCACGGCTATGGACAATGGAGAGTTTATAGATTGAGGTTTATTCCAACAAAACCACTTAAATAGATATGAAAGATTGATGGTGTGGTTTATGGTGTTCTCATGCAACGGCAGAGGACCTGGGGAAATAAGGCCTTTGTGAAACCACTCCAGCACTATACAATGTGATGTCTGCTAATAATATTGTGATCCTTAATCTTGTGCGGGGACACTTTAAACAGGTGTTGGGAATTTCACTGGCCCACTGGTGTGAGGCAGAGATATTACTAAAAAAGATAACTTTTATGATGGTACTGATGTACATTTAAACGTTGCTGTGGTGTGAAGTGGTTGTGTTCACATGCCATGGTGTCTATGAGGAAAAAATATATATATTTTAGGTCTTTATTGAGAAAGAGCTTGTGGTACTGGATATTTAAACAAATACTTTAAAATCTACCCCTTGTAAAAATTGTATCTGCATATTATTGAATTTTATCATAAAGATCATTCACATGTTTTGAAATAAAACATTTATATACTTATTTTCTTGTATAATCTCATATTTCTTAGTGAACTGCAAAGAAGCTGTCCCCAAGCTACACTTTGACATCCTTGGATTATTTAAGAATATTCCTCTAGGTGAGCACAGACTGTCCACATCATTGTGGTACATCTAGCCCTTGTCTCGCCCATTTAAAGCCGTGAATTCACTAATTTCATTGCATATTTGTATGGTCATCTCATCAAATGTTGTTTTAATGATTTTTTTCAGATAGAAATCCATCCCATATTGTCAAGGCCACTTCATACGTGAGTACAAAATCACACATTTACCACAAATTACTCTGTGATAACAGCCAAGTGTACACATGGGAAATGTGTTAAATGCATATTTAACTGCAGCTGAGCCGAATGTGCAAGATCACGGCTATTTCAAACTCTCAGTTCCTTATGAGTGTTGAAACAGAGCATCTGCCCCACTAGCTGTTATACTGGATGAGCTTTAATTGGTAACAGTTGTTAGGGGCACATACTTCAGATATTTCAGTAAATGGAAACCTCGCCATTCGGCTAAGATTATTTCATTTTTTTAAAGAAAGTAAATGGGTTTTAATTAATTGTCTAATGCGAAGTCAACTGAGAAAACCCAAACAGAGCAGGAATGGCTTTTAAGTGTCTCAAACACTGCCGTCAGAGTATTGAAAATAAGTGGATCTTTGGATATAGCCCACAACACCTGTTACCTCTGAACAAGTATTGCTCATATACAAATGTGTGTCTGCTCTAATTAGCACTGGTAAGAATCACAAGGGCCTTGACCGATCTGCATTTTCTTTGGGGGGGGGGCACTGCTGTTGTACAGTACGTCTGCTATCACAAGGGTTTTACAAATAGGCAGCTTGCACCTTTATAGTATACAGTCTATGCTTCACCGTACTTGGGTCCCCGGCTGAAAACAGAGTCTTGTTTACAAGCTCTAGCACCGGTATAATGCCTCTTCAAAGGGGGGAAGTCTGTGCTCCACGCTAATGCTTTAAGGAGCACTGTGTTGCATGATAAAGCTGTAGCATTACCTTGAGAAGATGTAGCAGCTCAGAAACTAAGTCAACTACAAAGAACTGCAAATATCTCATGCAATTTTAGCTCAAACATGTAAAACATTTTGACACAATAGGACTGTACAGTTTAATGCTGCCGCACAATGCAATACAATTCAGAATGCATGAGCTGTATCTGTGTTTAGTTAATCTACACCCACTGTAGCAAAGTGTTACCGTGGAGTGCTTTTGAATTGATTTGTGACTTGTGGCTGATTATGGTGTTTATCTTGTCGGGAAATTGATATACTTAGGTCACATTTTAAATTGTGAAATCCATGACATAGTTATATCTCCTATAATCTGTATTAGAAACAATTACAGTCAATGTAAAATGTGGGATTTCAGCAGAGTAGTAAGGTTTGAATGTGTTCGTGGTTCATTTAGGCACAGATCCAGAGACGTCACTTTGAAATGTCTTAGTTTCTGAGGCCACTTGGGAGGAGGTGTAACCACTGCTACTCCACCTGAGGGTGTAATGGTGTTGTTTAACTTATCATGTAATGGCAGCGTTCAACCACAAAGAGGCACTTGAACCTAACATGAGTGTAGGGTGTGGAGTGAACATACCTGCAGAGAATGAATCAGATTAGGGATATTTCACTGTGTGTGAAGGATTTCCAGTGTGTGTGTGTGTGTGTGTGTGTGTGTGTGTGTGTGTGTGTGTGTGTGTGTGTGTGTGTGTGTGTGTGTGTGTGTGTGTGTGTGTGTGTGTGTGTGTGTGTGTGTGTGTGTGTGTGTGTGTGTGTGTGTGTGTGTGTGTGTGTGTGTGTGTGTGTGTGTGTGTTGCCCTCGTGTATATATGTTAGTCAGTCACACTTCAGTCACCCCATGTAGCAGTGGCCTCGATAACATGGCAGAGTAAATCACGTTTCACATTTCATCTGTATTGATCTTATATATTCTTGTGTTTCATATCACAGTGGAATGTTTTCTTAATCATTGAAACATTAATACTCCTTTAAGATAGCATTTACTATCTAACACTGAAAATTGAGAGCTTAAATTAAATGTGACACTTTGTGAGGGAGAGGAAAAATTGATACTGCAGAAAATAATTATTCAATACAGATGAGAGCTAACAGTGTGTGGGTTGTTTGAAGAGGATTAGTGAGAGATAGCATGCAGATGATTTAGTGCTGGTGCATTGACTAGACTGTATAAAGTGAAGATAATCGCACAGTTATGGATCCGATCGATCACATGTTCTCTGCACTGGACATGGCTGGATTCTCCTTGTTGTAATAAAATAAACAATGGGCTCTTTGTCAGCTGACGGGGTGCACACAATGGGTTGTTAAAAAAAAATCAATCAGAATCCAATTTCAGAATCGTGTGGACGAGTGTGTGGACGTGCAGAGATGCTTTCATGCAACACATGTGTGAGGTGTGTGCCTCAGCCTGTTAGTCTGCATTAGCTAAATGTGTGCAGTGTGTGTGAACCTGCATGAATGCCTACCTGCATTAGCCATGCACATGTGGTTGTCTGCCTGTGGTTTTGCACATATCTGAGACGGTCGTCCTTTAGCTCAGACTAGTAATTGGGTCACATGCAGTCGAGAAGAATTCTAATCAAACTTAAGAATCCCCAACGTGCATCCCTCCGGCAATCAATTACCATCCAACTAGTGCTGATAATGCACTAATTCTGAATTAAAGAAAATACAATGGTGGCGATTTCTGCATCTCAGAGGTACTGTGACCAAATCCACCATGTTGAGAGGCGTTTGAGTATACTCTGTGGGAAGCAGAGGACAGTGTGCATCCACCTCCACCTCACATGTCTATCTCTCTCCCTCTCTATAACGCTTTGTCTAGTAGGTAAATAGGATCCAGACCCTGTGAGTGATGAGTTTATTAGCTCCTGCCAGCTGTGACCAACCCTTGGGTGTTGAGATGGTGGCTGTGTGTGTGTGTGTGTGTGTGTGTGTGTGTGTGTGTGTGTGTGTGTGTGTGTGTGTGTGTGTGTGTGTGTGTGTGTGTGTGTGTGTGTGTGTGTGTGTGTGTGTGTGTGTGTGTGTGTGTGTGTGTGTGTGTGTGTGTGTGTGTGTGTGTGTGTGTGTGTGTGTGTGTGTGTGTGTGTGTGTGTGTGTGTGTGTTGAGAGATGCTGTCGGGGTGGGGGCCCTGGGTAGGGAATGAGAAGGGGAGTCAAGAGACGAGGGAGTACCCCATGAGAACCAGAGAAACTCCCTGGCAACCGGAGACTGGATCAACACTAAATGGAGCGCCCCCCATTCATCTAGCAGTGAGCAGCGACACAGAGCCAAATGACAGAGATTGAGGGAGAGGCGGAGGGAAAGGGAGGGTGGGGGTGTAGGTGCTTCTGTCTGAAAATCTATGAATGAGTGCAAAACCCTTGCAGGCTGGTCAGCAGGCTACTTCCTCCTGCTCTGCACACTCTAAAATGTGCATACACTGTAAATAAAATACAAGTGTCCCTGACTATGTGTCAACAATGATTGGCATAAGAGATTATTTAGGGATGGAGACAAACACGTGGGTATTGAATAGATTTTTAAGTTCAGTTTTAAGCTCCATTAAGAACAGATAAGTGGGAGCAGAGGATATAGATCTCCAACAGAGAACACCTTCAGCAACCACAAAAGTGCACGTGTAAAAACAAATGGCGGTTCTAGACCGATGTTCTGGTCAGTTATTGAATGAGAGGGACTGTATCGCTGGATAAGGGAGACAAAGACAGTGTTCAAGATTTAAACATTTCTGTGGTGGAGTAAGTATAAAGTCATAGCATGTCAATGACTTAGTTAGAATTGTATTTGGTTACTTACTTAACCATTAACCTAAATGCAGTTTGGGGTAATAAATACATTATTTATGCAGCCACACATTGTTTTTATTGTATCTCTTAATATGTATTGGTTTCATTTAATTTCAAACCTTTATTTATCCAGGTGTATCAACTGTATTTATTGGTGTTTGTTTTAGTAACATAACTTGTTTCAGTAACTTAGTTTCTATTTGTGGTATTACATTACTGAAAAAAATAACTGTTCACTTTGGCGCAGGTTACAGCACAGCAGTGGCTGCATCACAATGTGCATTATCATAGTCATTATTTTGGAGGGGGGACCAAACACAGTGTGACAGTGGCACATGGCACATGCAGCTCTCTCTTTGATGCTAATTGTCGCAATGTCATTCACGATGAGTCAGTGGAGCGCAGAGGTGTGTGTGAAATTGAATGTGATTCACAATTTGGATGTGGTGCTATTGAACGCGTGTCCACCACCAGCTCCTCGTGGGGAATCCAGATGCAGCACAGTGGCCAGACGCCTGCCGGCCACACCCTTTTAGAGTCAACAAAGGCGGGGACATGGGAGCCGGCATGCATTAAATGACAAAGAAGTTGAGGGTCAAACAAACGAATCTGATGGCATTTAGTGAACCAAGAGGCGTATCTGATGTGTGCGCCTAATATTATAATTACAATGAAATTGGCTCCTGCTTGTAGATGGCAGGTTATCTTCAACACCGCCCCCTCGCTTTGACGCACACATGCGCAGGCTGCGTTTGCTCCACACACACACATTCCCAAATCTAGCCCTTTGTCTCGGTCGCTGCACGGCGGTAGCCCCGAAACAGGAATTCAGCAGGGAAAGGAGGAGAGAAGGATATGTATGGACCAGACTGTCTCCTCCCCCCACCATAAGCGCACACACACACACACACCACACTCTCTCCTCCCCCTGTACCCCCCCTCCCCTCCCCCTCCTCCTCCTTAGCCCTACTCGCCCCCATGCCTTTGTGTGTATGTGTGCGCTGTGAAGCTGCGTACCCGAAAACCGTGTGATGGATGCCTTGCGAAGACCTTTTTTGGGAATTTCAATGTGATCTTATTTTAATACTGTGTGGGGAATTAGACAACTTGCAGGTGCGAGTAAAGAGGAGAAACCGGGTGGACGCACGTGAATCCCTCACTTATTCAAAGCCAGGAAATAGACAGGAGGAACCAGCAAGTGTCGCAAATTGGACTTTCCACCATCAGCAACCCTCCTCTCCTCTCCTCTCTCGCACACCTCCTGCTCTGTAGGTCCCCCCACTTACTTCCATCCAACCTAATTTCTCCCAGCCTCATTTAGTCATCCCAGAATAGCCTCTCACCGGAGCGCTCTCTAAATATTAGTGGAGGCTTTTTTGGATGTCGGTGTGACTTGGGAGTCGCTGGAGATGGATTAAAGGGACGGTGCACCGCAAAACTGGAGCAGCACGCAAGACCACGCCGGGGGGGAAGGGGGCGACGGGACTCGGTGAATTCACGCAGCCCCCGGGACAGAGGTGAGTGCTCGGGCTGTCTGGCAGCTCTCTCTCCCCGCATGCATCCTCCAGAAACCCGCCGCTGCTCCTGGTACGAGCTGAGAGGCGAGCGGGGGGAATCAGCACATGGTTTTCACGTTCATTATTTATGATCTCATACGCAATCTGCCGATCTCTGCCTGTGGTGGAGGAACAGAAATGTTATCAGTAGCTTATATGGCATTGTGTTCCTTTATTGTGTCTCCTTTTGAAATCGTACTCAAAATGTAACATTTAGCCTATAGTAGTAAACTGCTATTCATATCAAATGCATCTTCAGAAAAACATGCATTCCCTCCAGGAAATGAGTACATCTTAACCACGTTTTAATACATCTTAGTGAATGTATATTAGTAGGACTGATAGCAGCCTAAAACATGTTCTTCTAGGTGTTGTGTTAACCCTCCTCCACATGGAGCATATGGCCCTTATGTCTCTCTGGCTCTTTGGGGCCCTGCAGTGGACATGGCAGCTGGCACTGCAACTTTCTTGATGGATGAGTGGGCTACACGGTGAATGGAAAATTGATTCTGTGCTGTTGCACTTTATGTTCACCTCATTAATTCGTTTTTAAGGTTCATGTTTACTAGCCATGGGTCATCATAAAAACAGCAACTCTACACTGTGTATTCTTATGTTAGTGGGCAATGAATGGCCTGTTGGGAGACTAACATTTCAGTGCCATTTTAAACTACTATAATTCTACAGAAATCTCCTGGCAGATCTATGTGGAATAAACCACATGTTCTGCTTTTCTGTTTGAACTATAAAGACAACATTCTGAATTCACACTAATGTGATGAAAATAGGACTGATATGTGTCTTGACTGAATAAAAAGTTCACAATCACCCACTCTATTTAAAATGCCACTATATCATACAATGCCAAGGCTGTAATTACCAACTATTTAAAAATGGATTAATCTGCCAATTTTAGTCAAGTATTCAACTATTCGTTTGTTTTTTAACCCCATGATATCAAGTTTATTATCACATAGCACAGAGAACAGCAATACATTTTCACACCTAACTATGGCAGCCTTATTTCTGGCATATGTGCTTAAATAAAGTCTTTAATCATCAGAATAGCAGCAGATTTATTTTCTGCCTTCCATGCAGTGCTTAACTGCTCAAATGTGTGATATTACTTTATTATTTGATATTACTTTATATATCAAATAAGGACACGTGAGAGAAACCTATAAGGTAGATGCTTCCCAACAGGGCATGAGGGGTCACTGAGTGTTTTAATGAACATGAAGTGAGACATATAATAAGGCTCTCATACTCCACATATTGGAGATTCAGGACAACAATCTCCAATAAAAATGAAAACTATTTTTTAAAATAATAATATTAATCCTTTCATTAGACTTCCAGACACTGTGAGAATATAATGTTAAGTGAAATAGAGATGTTGGTTCACCTTAACCACACACTTGATATTGCTTTGCCCTTAATAATCGCACCTGTCTGTATAGCATACTAATACACTTTAGATATAAGCCATACACACTACACCATATCACGATAATCTATAGTCAGTGATGCCACTTGACAACACAATAATTTCACTAACTTGTGCTGTGGAATACATACCATAATGCACTTCCAGTCCAGACTTGTCTCTAATCCATTTTGAAATGTCCCCTCTGTGGGACTAATAAAGGTATTCTGATTCTGATTCTCTAACACCCCTCACCCTGACAGACTGACAGGCTGTGTCTGTCGACCGGAGGCAACACAACCCACCTCATCCACATGCAAACACTGCCATGATGTTTGCAAGCACACAGCATACACATTTTGCACTCGCACACACTTATGCTGTGCCCCAGAGGACAAATGCTGGTGTGATAGATAAACAGGAGGCGCATTCTTGGTAGTCGTGTGTGTGTGTGTGTGTGTGTGTGTGTGTGTGTGTGTGTGTGTTGGGGTGAGGTTTAAGTGCTGACTGGAGTAGGTCACTGAGACCAAGCATGCAAGCAGCTATGAGAGTGAGACCCAGGACAGAGCGTCTTTCTAAGCTGCTTTCAGCCACGCTGGAATCCATCCATCCCAATATCCTCCACGTCTCTGATCCTCACCCCACAGCAACCCCCTTCTCCCCGTTACCAGCACTACATACACAAACTGGAGCTACACTCATTCTAATTTTCTTTTATTATTTAGGTCTTTGATCTCCGCTTATCTTGTCCCCAGTTTTCCCCTATTTTCCTCTCCTCTCTTCTCCTCTCCTTTCTTCTCCTCTCCTCTCTTCTCTTCTCCTCTCCTCTTCTCCTCTCTTCTCCTCTCTTCTCCTCTCTCTCCTCTCCTCTCTTCTCCTCTCTTCTCCTCTCCTCTCTTCTCCTCTCTTCTCTTCTCCTCTCCTCTCCTTTCCTCTCCTCTCCTTTCCTCTCCTCTTCATTTCTGGCGGTAATGGAAATTACAACGTGGAAGTCTTTGATTCTGTGTGCCTCACACCGCCTCTGGGTCAGGCCCTCTTATCTTGGAGAGAACGAGAGAAACAGAAACCTAGAAAAGAGGATGGAGATGAAGAGAACAGGGAGAGGTAGAGAGAGAGAGGTGTTGAGACTAAGGACAGATGGCAAGAGAAGGGAAGCTGTGGAAAGGTTGAAAAAGCAGAGGCAGGAACAGATACCATTTAAAGACAAAACAGTGAAGAGAAAGGAAGTGCCAGTGAGAGAAAATAAGCAAAGCTAAGCAAACACTGAGCAATAAAATGTGAAGAAGAAAGAGAGTAGAGATGCCTTACCAGACAAAATGTGTTTCTTTAAGGAGAGTATTTTTAGATTGAAGCATCAGATCAGCTTATGTTATGCTCATATTCAATCTGCCTTGTCCATTTGTCTGCCATAAAAAGGGAAATCTCAAGAAGAAAAGTGATTTAAGCAATAATGGACCCGTCTCAATAGTGTAGACTCAGCACAATGTGCAGCATGTTTCATTGTGGTTTAGAAAGTGACTCACCTCTGAGGTATGTTCATCATAGTGATGAGTATAGATTTAGTTGAAAAGTCAATATTGCCTAAAAGTAAATATTACATGTCATTTGTTAGACGCTTTTATCCAAAGTCTAATTCCATACATTCAGTACTGTGGACAATCCCCACAGGAGCAATTTGGGGTGAAGTGTCGTGCCCAGGGACACAACAACATGCTGACTGCAGTGGGGTTTGAACCTGTGACCCCCTGATCCGAAATCCAGCACTCTATCCACTTAGCCACAGCCGCCCGCTCAGCACAGGAGTAGACTTAGGTAGACAAAGATAGGTAACTACATAATACAGAGACAGAAGAAGAGGAGTTTAGAGGAAGGTGTTGGTAAAATAAAGAAAGACTAGCAGGAAAGAGGGAAGGTGATTGAGAAAGTGATAAGTAAAATTGGTGGTGGAAGATTGAGCGAGAAGGAAGACAGATGCAGAGATCAGTCTGGGCAGAAAGGAGAGAAATAGGGAGCTGTAGGAAAGGCTCTGAATATTTAACTCTGTTTAGTTTTCCATTCGGACCCTTGACTCTCACGTCTCTCAGAGGTGTGTGTGTGTGTGTGTGTGTGTGTGTGTGTGTGTGTGTGTGTGTGTGTGTGTGTGTGTGTGTGTGTGTGTGTGTGTGTGTGTGTGTGTGTGTGTGTGTGTGTGTGTGTGTGTGTGTGTGTGTGTGTGTGTGTGTGTGTGTGTGTGTGTGTGTGTGTGTGTGTGTGTGTGTGTGTGTGTGTGTGTGTGTGTGTGTGTGTGTGTGTGTGTGTGTGTGTGCTAATAAGACACCTCATTACCGAACAACAACACTGTAACAAAATACTCAGAATACATTAGTGAAAACAAGTAGTCACATTCTTTAAACAAATGCATTGTAATTGGTCGATTTCTAAGCATTTCAAACAGCCAACTTTCTAAACCTATGATTCCTTCATTAGATACGTCCAGGCCTGACAGAAGTTAGGATGTTCTTTTGATGCATTCAGAAATATTGATGGTGGGAATATAGAAAGTACTCTAAAGCCTTCTCTTGGCAATCTGTATTATCCCAACAGGCTGTGAATGGTCCCACCCCAAGATGACATCTCCCAAAAACAAAGCCAAGAAGAAACCACCCAAAGACAGCATGACGCTGCTGCCGTGCTTTTATTTTGTAGAGGTATGTGTTGATCGATTGATTATTCTCCCTTTTTATAATACGTCTATGCTATGACACACTATATAGATGAATCACTCTTTCTGCTGCATGGAGTCATTCTATAGTGCCTATTTATGATCTATATGCATCTGACCTCTACTGAAAGCAGAGTTTGTTGTTTTTTAACAAGCAAATATCATAGTGTCATCACTTCTTCCTCATCCCTCGTGTGTGTTTGAAGGTGAGTGTTAGTTGTTGTGGTAAGAGCTGAGATAAAACACTGGTCCCTCTCTGCTTTGTCCTTGCACTTGTGTGCTTTTGTCCAGCTCCCCATCGTCCTATCCTCCTTGGTGTCCCTGTACTTTCTGGAGCTGACAGATGTGTTGTCCCCGGCGATGGTTGGCTTCCGTTGCCACGACCGTGACCTCTCCATGCCCTACGTGGAGACGGGCGATGAGCTCATCCCGCTGCTGATGCTGCTCAGTTTGGCCTTCGCTGGACCTGCAGCATCTGTAAGTCCATCAGGCACACACACACACACACACACACACACACACACATACACACACACACACCCACACACACGCACATACGCACCCACACACACGCATATACACACACAAATGCGCACACACACAAGCTCACACACACACATTGATTGATTGATTGATAGTTGTTTGCTAAAAAGAGAGTTCCCTGCTTAATGAACTGGATTTTTTAAGAAATACTGACATTTTGGGGCAAGCGAATTTTCCTCGTTACCCAAAAATGGTATCTCTGACATGTCTTCTCATGCACTTTAAGGCTCTATTATGGTGATGTTAGACTAGTTGGGTACAATCAAGTACCAAATTAGCTTTAAATGCTCTTAGATTTCCTCAAAGATGGATCACTGATCTAATGGTTTTTAAATGTTTATATTGTGTCTTTCCTAATGGCGCTATTTCCGAGAAATAGGATTACATCAAATCATATTCCCATTTTTAAAACCAATGAACTTTCCATGTTAATGCACACAGACACAGCATGCTAGAAACAAGACCAGAAAGTTAGTTTAGAAAATGAGATCACTTAAAAGCAGGAAGACTCAACGCTTACGTTACGATAAAACACTGTCCAAAATCTAACATGATAGCTTGGCTCATTACGATATTGATCACAATATATCGTCTAGTCCTAATGAATAGCCATAGGCAAAAAATGCCTCAGAGTGACAATATTGAACACAGTATACTTCCAGCTCATAATTGACACTGAGAATGCCTATTTTCTTGATTAGCTTCTTCTTGATCCTACAGAGATCAACACAGCTTAAAGAATAATAATCCTTTAATTAATTAATAATCATTTTTGGTCTCCACCAACTCCATAGAGAAATATCTTCAAGCTTGAAGGGTTGTATTGTCATATGCACAGTAGCTACAGTGTAGTTACGGCCATCTTTTTCTTTAGCTGGCTTTGTGTAACTATTTTAACAACTATCACTGACATTGTAATATGTTGCTTTGCAGGCAGCGTTTATTTGGATTATCAGATTTTCTCACTGCTAGAAAACGTAATTTTCAGTCTGTACCACCAAAAGCTGAACATCTTGTAGAGTAATAACTCCCTACTGTTTTTTTCACATTTGATCCAATGTTTATGTAAACATGTTGTTAAGTGAAGCCTTATAAGAGCAAAAAAAAAACATATTGGTGCGGGAAGGATTCATTTTGTCTCAGATATTCAGTGATTTAAAGTGTCTCGGGGTTTGGATGTTTGATGTGTGTGAGTTCTTCACACACAGAAGCAAATATGCAAAGGTAAGCTTCTCCAACACTCGCTAAGCAAATTCAATCTCCTCTCAGAAATGCCGAATCAATAGCTTCATTGATAAATTCACACCTGACATGCCAATACACACCATCAAACACACCCCAGGCCCCCCAATCAATACACACACACTGCTAATCCATCAGCAGCATGGAAACGAGCAGAGCTCTCCAACACTCATCTATCACTCAGATTGGAAGTGATCACTATTCGATAGCACTTCGCCTCCATTCTCCTTCCACAGCTCTCTCTCACAGTAGATCACAATCACCCAAATGGATTTTTGACATTAATAGCACTTTTACCCGTTTTCCTATTTGATTCTTTCCTCTTTTTGTCTCGTTCTTTTTGTTCTTTTTTCTCTCTGTGCCTACTATACAACAGAAATGTACTTTCCCCCCCCACTTTTTCCCTTATTTTCCCTTTCCTTTCTGTTTGTAGATAATGATGGGGGAGGGCCTAACGTACTGCCTGCAGTCCAAACTGAAGGCATGTCCCAAGTCGGAGAGCAGCATCAACGCTGGAGGCTGCAGCTTCAACTCCTTCCTACGCAGAACCGTGCGCTTTGTCGGTACGTCCAACTCCTAGCAATCCTTTAGGAGCTTTTGGGGGGATACATGGTTGTTGCATGGACGTAGCAATAGTTGTTGTGCAGTTTGCCTAAGGGGCCACTTTTTAAAGGGTCTCATTAACCGCATGGTTTGTCAAAAAGATATTTGTTTCCCCATAGAAGCATCGGATTCTGTTGGTAATGAAGATGCATATATAAAGCATTTGAATTACATGATCCAAAACAACACCTCATTGAAGTGCTTGCTAATGTGGTGTATTTAAGTCAATCAGTTACTAAGTGTGACAGTATTGCCATGTCTCGATTTTACTTCAATTGCCTCTTTGTAAGGTTTATTTATTTTTATTTTTCAGTTTAACTTTGGTTTTTACCTTATGCTCAAAGACAAATGTAAGGGTAACGTTTTTTTTGCTCAGGGCAACTTTGACATATGGTGGTTTGCCACAAAGCATATTCTCTAAATCACATAATTCAACACAAGCACTGAAGTGAAGCATTTATCGAATGATACAGAGGACTAATACTTCAAAGTAAGATAAGAGGGAACTTGTCTTCATGTGTAGTTTACATCTGCTCCTTTAGGCTTACACAACAGTCAACACTGTAATGAACAACCTGCTGAGGGTAGTTAGAGAATAAATGCTGTTGTTTTTAAGGTGGATATCAGTTTTGGCTCTGATAAACTCTTCCATTTAACGGGCTGAGCCCCCGCCTTGATTCCACTTTTTAGAATAAGGAAAAAAGCTAATTACATGCATTAAATGAAGGGTGACTTGAAAGGAAATGGGCATGATAGAATGCTCCACGGGAAGTATACCTTTAGGCAGACTTTGAGCTTTGAAGTGAACAGAGTAATTAATTGCTTAATTTCCCTGTCTGCGGAAAAGCTTCTCAACTGAAGGCTCGTGGTGTCACTTCAGGTGGTTGGAGCAAATTTCGAGTCGTTCTTCCAGCAGGTGTTCATAAGTGAACCGCTCATAGTGAAGAATTCTCACAGGGCTTTTTGTGTTCATCTACCAAGGCGACCATCTCTATCTCCGTCTCCCTCAGGTGTTCATGTGTTCGGTCTCCTGGCAACAGCCCTGGTGACAGATGTCATCCAGTTAGCGACCGGTTACCACTCCCCTTTCTTCCTCACCGTCTGCCAGCCCAATTACACGGCTCCAGGAGTGTCATGTGACAATAATGCCTACATCACACGGGACATATGCTTGGGGAAGGATCAGTATGCCATCATGTCAGCTAGGTAAGACACACAGATACATGTAGACGTCCTAAAAACAGCATCCATGGACACGTGGAAAGTGTCAACCTGCCTGAATAAAAAATCTGCTTCCTGGATACAACTGAAAATAAAACATATAAGGCACGTTTTTAAGCTTCTACAGCAATGTTAGTTCCCTAACCACATTTAGTTTCACTCATGAAAGAACAATACTGTATATTTCTACACATCACCATCTTGCAGGGGTGAGTGTGTAAACTAAGACTAAGAGTCATTCAACTCATTTAGATTTGAAAAGGATTACAAAAGATTAAAAAAAAGCGTAGGGGTAAAATGTTTGTAACATTTTTATAGTAGAATAATATTTGCTTACGAAGGATATTGGTAAAGTTAAGTGTTTTTCTGCAACTGTACAAACCCTTTATAATGCGCTTATTCTTCCCAGCAGTAAAATCTCACTGTCAGGTGCTGCGGCTAATCGACCGTATTGAATAAACTCTTTAGCAGTGAACAGTCAAATGAACCGACAGAAGTCAGACAAACACGCTTCAGCAGCTACTTTAGGTTTAGACGGGCATAATAACTGCAAACAGTTAAATATCTGCTAAAGATGATATCCTAGTATAAACACACATACTTGTGAGAACCCATATTTACGTAATGCTTTCCAAATGTCATATCCTTAAAGGAATAGTTATGGATAATTATGATGGATTATTCACTTTCTGACAGAGAATCTAACTCTCAGCAAGAAACTTCAACAAATGTCAACTAAATTCCTAATCCCAACAATTAGTGTACACTAAGGTTTAACCCTGAGCAAGTGGGAGAGGGTAAACACAGGATAAGCACACTCATAAAACATAACAGTGCCTTGGTAATGCAAATTAAATCAGATTCACGATTCAGTTTTCTTAACTCTAAATTAGCGACTTTGACCTCAACTAATTTACTCTCCCCTAATGTTCCCACTAAAGCCCATAGTTTTAAGTTTATGTTGATTAATGCTCAGAACCAGGGTCACAGGTTTAATGTCAACATCACCAGCTTTTTCAGGTTTATTCATGAGTCAATAAACACACAAAATCCACTCAGCTTTTTTATATGAGGCATAAATCTCTCTTTGTCTTTCGGCCTTCACTCTTTCACGCCTAACTCTGCCCCTTTTTTCCCTCAGGAAAACATTTCCATCCCAGCATGCAACGCTCTCTGGCTTCGCTGCTGTCTATATCTCCGTAAGCACCTGTGTTTGTGTACCTTGAGTTTGGTGTAATTGCATCATTAACGTTGTGCTTGCATGTGTTTGGGACTGTGTATGTGTGGTTAATTAGAGGTGTCTCTCTTATGAACATTAATTCACTCTTACCTTGAAGTAGTTAAAGGGACAGTTCACCTTAAAACGAGACATTTATATGTGTCCTCTTACCTGTAGTGCTTATTATCATCTAGATTGTTTTGGTGTGAGTTGCCGTGTGTTGGAGATATCTGGAATAGAGAAGTCTCTCCCCTATGAGTAGTTGACGCTTCCTTCTGCACAGTGATATGATTTGCAAGTGTAGTAAGGTAGATATACAAATAGTAAATAGAACTGCTCACAACAGTGGATTATCTTGAGTAACCGCTTCATGATTTCTGCAAATAGTCATTACTTTAGAGTTTTGTATACATTTCTGACCACACTCAGAGTGCCATCTCGTTCCATTAAATCCAAGAGAAAGCAATTATCTCTATCGCTGATATCTAAAACACTCAGCGACTCTCACTCTGAAAATATTTATTCTTCCATTTAGGAGCTGGATTGTTGCCTTAATTTAGTTTTGATATGATTTTGGTAAGACAAGTATCACCTCTGCACTACATTTATTTGTTAAATGTTGTTTTTATTAGAAAATCTCCATGACTTCAATCAACAGTTTATCCGTTAAATTATCTGTTTTCACGATAACTACTTATTTTTAATGAAAGTTGCTGCTGGCAAAATAAGATGAGTTCCTGCATCACAGAGGATTCTAGCTGGAAAAACATCACTGTCACTTCATGCATAAATCACAATTGTATTATGTTGTTTACTCACTGAGAGATTTCCGGATTTCAGACTACAGTACCCTCAGGATAAAAACCATCCAAATCATACATTAAAAAAATAATATGAACTGACTTTTAAGGTCAGATTCTGTTGGCTTTGACATCCTAGATCATATTGTTGTGCCATTCTGTATTCCGGTGCTGACAGCAGCAGTATGTGAACTGTAGAGCAAAGTAGCACCCCCCCCCCCCCCCCCCCCACACACACACACACACACACGCCTCTAACACAGGCTATTCAAGCTACTGGCCAAATCTCTGCTGCCACACTGAGCCCAGAGTGTGCTCATTAAAGCCTACCAGACCGATTTCTGATGAGAGGGCATAGGTAGGAGAGGAAGAGATGGAAAGCAGCTGTTTTGGTTGCATCATGTTGTCTCTGTGTAGACTCTGTTATTATCTGTTAACTCGGATGATTTTTCTTTGGTGTTATTCTACACTTCCCATTACATTAGAACATGTATTTATTGTATTGAGTATCAAAAACTTCACAATCGAGTGAAATGTTTCCAGTAGTTTCCATAGCCTACCTTCTCTTCACACATTTGGTTGTTTATTTGTGTATTTCCTGGAACCTGACAGTAAAAGCAGATGGCTTGATGAAGTGGACACATTTGATTGCATTGGAAGTCACTGAAATGTTCTGGCAGATTCTTGCGTCTGGAAAAGTTGGATTTTAAAGCTCACTACTAGATGGACAAGCTTGTTAAAATGGATATTTTTGCCAAGCCTGCTTCTCTGTCACTCAGCTGTCAGCTACTTTATGTAATCGAAATATGGTGTGCATGCAGAGAATTTCAATGTTAATCTATGAATATATCCTGTCTCCCTTCCTGTTTCCCTCCTGCTTATAATTCCCCACTCTACTGTGCTGTCAACGAATATTCATCATAATGACCTAGTTTAGCCTAGCTAGTTTAAAATGCCCCTAACAATCCATACATTATTAAAATAATTTTCAAGGACCACAAACAATAAGAGAAAGGTTGTTTGATTTTTTTTCTTGTATAATGTCACTTCAAGAGCATTTTTAAACAAGTGCAGTTGCATTTGAAAGAAGTGAAATTATGTTACCCAGTTATATGAATAACATTAAGTGACATTTATTTAATTTTTTGCTGAGAAAGGAAGGACCCAGTTAGCTTAGCTTGGTTTAAAGAGTGAAAGTGGGATTGTGGTGGGATAGTGGTGGTCTAATGGATAGTGAGGTGGGCTGAAGATCGGAAGGTTGTGAGTTGAAATCCCGCCAGGAACACCACCACTAGTGTGCCCTTGAGTAAGGCACTTAGTCCTTAGTTACTCCAGGGAGAATGTCCCTGTAATTGGTAATTGTAAGTCGCTTTGGATAAAAGCGTCAGCTAAATGAAATGAAAGCTGTTTCCCCTGCTTCCACACGATATGCTAATGCTAAGCTTAGCTAAGCTAACCGGCTGTTAGCTGTAGCCTTTTATTTAAAACATAAAAGTGGTATTAATCATCCCAATTAACTTTGAGCAAGTATATTTCTCAACATTTCCAATTGTTCTTTTAATAATAAAGTATAAAATACAGTTTTATTTTAACCCTGTAAACTGTAAATCAGTCTACCGCAGAGGTCAAGTTTTACTGCAGTGCGTTGTTATGCCTTTTAATGACATCTCCAGCTCAGTCTCCACGGTGCGTGCCTTTTTTCTCTGCAGATGTATTTAAATGCCAGCATCAACACCACGACCAAGCTGCTGAAGCCGTTGCTGGTGTTCGCTTTCTGCATGGCGGCGGGCCTCGCCGGGCTGACACAGATCACTCAGCACCGCAGTCACCCCATAGACGTATACGTGGGATACCTCATAGGAGCCGGTGTAGGAGTCTACCTGGTAAGTGAAAATATGTATCAAACTAAAACCTGTGGGAAAATACTTAAAGGGCTTAATTTATTTAGCTGATTTCAAGATACCTACCTTTTATGCTACTTTAACTTGTTCGGAGACATTTTACAAGTGAGTCTGTTTTGAAATGTCTTTCCTATTTCAGGGTTTAGTTTTGAGTGCCAGCTTTTGTTTTTAAGTATTTAGGGGTGTAATTTGTCCCCATGGAGAAGTTAACACATGGTAGTAATGACCAAATACACATAAATATATTTTTTAATTAAGTGCTTTTGTTATTTTTGCATTGACTGAGTTGTCACGTTGTATTATTATAACACTATCACAGTATTTGCTAACAAATTATTATTTTAACAACCTCTCCATGTGGCTTCAGCACTCCAGCAGTTTTTTTTGACAGGATCTATTTATAGCCTTTTTCTATTTCGGAGGGAAGGGAGAGAGAAAGAATAATCCGATAAGAATTCTCTGGAACAATTTCACACTTCATTTTAAGAAAACTTGTCGTCTCCATTCTCCACGCTTCCCTCCTCCTCTCACTCTCTTTCTTTCTCGTCTTTTACATTTTAAGAGGGAGAGCGTTTCCTCCTTTCATTAAAGGATAAATCTTAAGAGGGGGAAGCAAATGAATCACGTTGAACTCAGACTAGACAACAGAAAGAAGGAGAAATGCCTATTCATGCATTTGCTCCCCACTAATAGAAATATAAAACAATTTCCCTCCAAAAGATTAAAGAAAGCACATTTTCACGCTTCAGTCTTTATCTAACATGCTTGGTATTTCTATCTCCTCGTTCCCAATCCCCCCCACCGCCCTGTATCCGTGTCTCAGGCTGTGTTCGCAGTGGGAAACTTCAAAGCATCAGAAGAAGACGCTCCCTCTCTACAGAGACTGACCCCAGCTCAGCAGAAGGACGGCCTGAGGGTGCTGACCCAGCGGAGTCATGACTCGCTGTACAGGAAGACCCCCAGGGTGTCTGAGAGCAGAGAGGAGCTTGGGGCGGGGCTAGGGTCTGGAGCTCGCAGTAAGGTGAGGAGGGAGAAGGCGTCGTTGGCTTCCCTCAAACGAGCGAGTGCTGATGTGGAGCTCCTAGCAACCCGGGGGCCAATGGGCAAGGAAACCATGGTTACATTCAGTAACACCTTGCCCCGCGTCGCAAACGGCAACAGCCCCATCTCACCCTCAGACGAGCTGCCCACCACGCAGCGTCACATGACCTTCAGCGTGCCCTATGACTCCCAGAGGTCTCGGCAACTGGTGACAGAGTGGAGGCAGCGGTCGGTGGAGCTCCGCAGCCAGATTTCAAGAGACGAGGAGGAAGGGATGGAAAGGAGGGACGGGGGAGATGAGGGGGAGGAGGACCAGGAGATGCCCTCCTCTCTTTATCCCACAGTGCAAGCCAACAAGGGCATCGCCACACCAACTGGAGCCAGGATGGTGGTGTCACCCCCACTCGTTCACATCCCTGAAGAGGCCAGCCGCCCGCCGCCTGTCTCTCCGAAGAGTGCCAAGACCCGCGCCAAGTGGCTGTCACTCCAAGATGGAGGCGGGGGGAAAGAGCCGGGGGTCGGGCCGATCGCAGTGTCGACCCCCCGTGTGCCGAACACCCAGCCCAACCAGCCGCCCAGCCAGCCGAGAGTCACTCAGGTGAGGAAGAAATTGGAAAATGAATGCCTGCAAATCATATAATTATATTCTTTAGAGAAGTAATTTCTCCTTCTTTGATTTCTAGTGGCATGCAGCCAGTTCTTACAAATATAGTCCAGACAAGAAGATTTATGGCTGCCAAACGCTGCATGTGCAACACACCTAATGATTTATTGTGATGGTCAAATCAAAACACGTGTGGAGCCAATTTCACTGATTAGTTTCCAATATAAAATACTCACGCTGGGATTCAAACACTTATTATAGTTGGAGTTAAATCTCAATAAAACGTCTGTTAGGGATACTGAATGTGTTACTATAACCTTTCATAATTACTGCAATGAAAGCCCCTGAACTTAATCCTTCAGCTGTTTTGAAAAATACAAAATGCTGCTCTTGAAAGTGATTCTACATTCTCAATACATGTGTTTCTGTCCTCCAGGTGATAGCCATGTCCAAGCAGCAGGGTCATGGGGTCACTTCGTCCACTAAGACGTCAGAAGGCGGCTCCTCCTCTGGCGGTGGCTCTATCTGCTCTGAGTCGCCCTATTACCGGATCCCGTCTGATCGCGACAGCTGCACGGGGAGCAACCCGGGGAGCATAGCCGGCAGCGGGAGCATCGTCACCATCGACGCTCACGCCCCTCACCACCCGGTGGTGCGCGTGTCGGCCGCTAACGGCAAGCCGTGGGAGTGGAGGAACACCATCAGCGGAAACATGATGTCCGCCGACACGGCAGCGGACAAACACCGCCTGGCGCTGCAGCGGCAGGACAATGTCAGTCAGTACCGGGACTACCGGACTCTGCCGATGAAAAAGGAATCGCACTGCTCCTCCTCCTCACCCAGCGCCGAGGGAGGACCCGATCTGCCTCCCCCACCCCTCCCCACCTCCACCTCTCCTCTGCCTCCCCTTCTTCACATGTTGTCGTCCCCTCTACCACCACCGCCTCCCCACTCGTCTCCTTCCCCTTTGCCTCCGCCTCCTCACCCAAGCTCCTCTCCGATGCTTCCTCATCTTCCTCACCCTGCCTCCTCTCACATGCCTCCTCACCTGTCCTCTCAGATGCCCCCACCACCCCTCCCATCATCTTCTCCCATTCCACCCCATCCTCACCCATCTTCCTCTCAAATGCCTCTACCTCCTCACCCATCTTCCTCTCAAATGCCCCCACCACCTCACCCATCCTCCTTTCAAATGCCCCTACCTCCGCATCCATCCTCTTCCCCTTTGCCACCTCCACATCATCTATCCTCTTCCCCTTTGCCCCCTCCACCTCACTCCTCGTCCTCCATGCCTCCACCTCCTCACCCGTCCTGCTCCAGCATGCTTCCCCCTCCTCCCCATCCAGACTTACTGATGGACGGCCACAACCAGTCGCTGTCCCGCACCTCCACCCTCCCTCGCCGGCCCTCCGCCCGTAGCCATGCCGAGCAGGAGCACTACTACAAGGCCATGCAGAACGAGAGGATGTTATAGTGAAGACGGCTTTGTCATATTTATGTACTGCAGAGGACTCCGCTGAAAGAGACAGTGAAACAAAGTAGGATGTGGCAGGCGAATAGTGACTTTTGAAAAATGACAAAAGGGTTTAGAGACTCTGAACAGAAGCTTCAGTGAAATCGCTGGAAATGAAGGGGCAGCAGGGGTGGAGGTCTGGCAGCTCACACATGCCCAGCAGGGGATCTGGTTTTCTCTCCTGCTCACACACACTGCCCACAGCGCCGGCTCAACAGCTCTGACTGGGAAAAGAACAGACGAGAGCACGGGAGTCAAAGAGCCGGGTGAAGAATTAAAAACCCTACATCCTCCGTTTCTCTTTAAGACGTATTCAAAGAAGGAGTGGAAGAGGCTGCAGCTGAGAGAGATATCACAATAAACGGTTTGGGATTTGCTAAATTGAGTTTCCCTTGAGAGGAGGGATAAGACTCAGAAAACAAAACAACTACAGGCTATACTAGCTCTCCTAAAAGTAGTGCAGCTGTTTGCCAGCCAATACACACAGATAATTTGCCGTTGTAAGAAAAACTTGAAATAAAGCTATAAAATAAGAAAAGACAGACCACGGTAAATTCAACCACAGATTCAAGAGTATTAGCAACAACCGAGTCTTTTTTCCCCCTCTGATTACACAAACCAAATGGGGAAATGTATGTTAGACATCATGCAAATCTGTCTGTAGTATCCACCAGAGAGATCCGGCTTAGGAAGTGTTACTTCTGGTCGGGGTGTGAGATGGAGGAGGAGGGGTGGGCATAAGGAGGATCACGCACAGTTGGGCACCCCTATACAGACGTCACTGACTGGATTACTGTTGTAAACATGAGAGGCGTCGGAATGGAAAGGGAATTGTTCCCAAATCGAAGGAGGTGGGCAGCCAGTCTGTCTCTGCTGTGTGCGAAACCTGCCACGGAGCCTGAAGCAGCACTAAGGAGATTAACGGTTGTTTATCAAACCATGCTAGCACACTCTTCCCTCCATAGGCCTTTGCATTTGCTCCTCTGGCAAAACACAATGGTGACGGGACTGTTAATGGGAAGCCAGGAGTGCAGACCGCTCATCACCACCGACATGCACAGGTGCTGGTTGGATGCAACGTAGTGGCTAGTGTTGCTAGCAGTCTCTGTTTACACTTGTTTACATTTCAAAGATTGTGGCACTACTTTCTAAACATGCATACTTTACAAGGGGTTTTAAATATGTTGTTTTATTAAGAAATGTTTCCTTTTTAAGAGTAACTTCAGGGTTGAAAAACATCTTTCGTTGGGGTGCAATTTTATGTAGCTTTCATTTTAGGAGAAGCTCTGCAGGAAGACTAAATAATGTTTACAATATTTACAGCTCCAGACTTAATCTATTATTTATAGCCACTTTTCCTTTGCAGGGTCTCTAGAGATCGTCACCCTTATTTAAGTATGCCTTATTAGAAAGTGTTACAAGTCTTTTTTTATGATCAAATAAATTCCCTTTTTTAATTAAAGTGACAGAACCTTCCAAAACTTTCAAAACAAACTCAAAGTAAGCTCCACTTTCTCTTCGGCTTTGGATTTGCATTGCTTGGTTTGAATGGTCGGACAAACAGATGAACTAAATGGGCTGATGAGGTCTATGTAATGCAGTCAAAAGGTCCAGAACAAGAGAGTAGGTACAACAAACTGCTGTTTCATACAGTGTGTCCTGAATGAGCTTACCAATTAAAGGTTTACGTCTAGATTTTTTACAAATTTGGATCAAACGATTAATAATTAACCATGGAATAATGAAATGATTAACCTATAATAAAAATAATCAGTAGTTGCAGCCCTAAGAAACTTCAAATCTACAAGTCGAGAGGAAGTGTGTGCCCTTTCTCGCCCCTGCCTCTTATGTGTATTTATACTACGGTGTAAGTCATTATTTGGTACCTATCATTTTATACAGTTCTTTCTAAATACAAAAAGAGATTCCTTTCAATTAAGTGCTTTATTTTTAGAGTGTAGCTTACAGACTCAAACACATGGAAGACTTTTACCACGTCATCAGAAGGATACATGAACTGGTTTTGTAAAGTTGTGCTAGGATGGGGAAAGTTAAATGGAAGTTGTACTCTGTAGTGGAGCTCCTCTGAGGGGGAGCTGGTAGATAATGTTGCTCGTTGGTTTGTGCTGCATGTGTGTGTACGAGCGTGTTTTTTAAAACTATGCTTCAAGTCTGTGCTGTCGCCTTTGACGGACAGACATGCTGTATTTACAGTGCTGGTGATTATCGTACTACTTTCCCCCATTTTGCCTGTGAAAATACTTGATATTACCTACTATTATTAATCTTATTCATTATTCTGCAGTCCTTTTTTATGGGCTAATGTTTTCTATCTGTGGTGATGTGTAACATTAATAACCCATTTGAATAATAAAACAAAGACTTCTTAACTGAGGTTTCATCTTGTGTTACTTGAGGGTCAATGCCGGAGCAGCTTTTACTGCAGCTCTAATGAAAAGGATATGTTTCATTGATTCTTAGGTTATGGGTACTTTCATGCTCATTCATACTGTACACTCAAACATTGACACACACACACACACACACACACACACAAGCATGAGCACACACAGACAGACAGATACAGCACATTTGCAACATTTGCTATTTGTGTGGGCGAGTGTCAGGTTTCCATAATGAATACTGCTGAAATACTGGTCAGTCTCTGTGTGTGTGTGTGTGTGTGTGTGTGTGTGTGTGTGTGGCCTAGCATTACTATACTTGTGGGGACCTAAATCTGTTTACATAGTCACATGTGGGGACTCGCCTCCCTTATGGGGACAAAATGGAGGTCCCCATGAGGGGAATCATTAATTTTAGGGTGAAGACTTGGTTAGGTTTAGGATTAGGGTTAGGCATGTGTTGGTTATAGTTAAGGTTAGGATAAGTCTCCAGGAAATGCATGTAAGTCAATGTAATGTCCCCTGAAGTGATGTATACATGGTGTGTGTGTACATTTTTAATTGTTTGTGTTGTTGTAGTCATTTATTGGGAGTATTCATTTTCATAATCATAACGATAATAGAGGTATTATTAATAACATGGATTTGTGTTTGAGCATGTGCACTAACTGTTTTTTGTTAAATTTAAAATAACTTATTTAATATTCGGCCAGTTGTTTTTTTTCTGATATAAACTATAGCATGATTCACATGCTTTAGGCCCGGGTGGATGATTATCAGATAGGAGGTAGGGTTTGTATGTATGTGTATAAAAGTAGTATGTGGTCCAGATGTATTCAGGTTATGTGTCAGATATGTGTCAGATTTAGCGTTTTTATTTCTGTATTCTTGTTTGTTTCGGCGTGTTTGCATGTGTGTGTGTCCGGGGCTTTGGAGCATTGAGCTGTGTGATGAGGCCGTACAGGCAGCGGGGGTGCAGATGGTGTACTGATGCCTGAGGACAGTCAGCCTGTCCATGACTCACACTCAGCAAGGCAGCATCTCTCGGTCTTCCTCTCGCTCTGTCTCTCTTTTACTCTCTCCCTTTGGTGGCCCAGAAAGTGAGTACAAGTGAGTATTCGTGTGTGACTGCAGGAGGAAACAGAAAATGTGGACTGAGTTGATTTTAGGCATGACTCTATTTTTGCTGCCGCGTGTGGGTGTGCGGTGAGAGTGGCTGTCCAGGGGAAGCTGCTGACCCTCTTTTCAGGACTGATTTCCCACTGCAGAACAGCACAAAAGCCTTTTGTCCGTATATTCACTTTTATCTTTGTCGCTCTGTCACTGTCATTCTACCTACTGTCATCTAATCCAGCTCCACTTGAACCTTTTTCACATGGAGGATTTGGAGCTTTTATCCTGATTTTCCTCCATCTTTGAGTTTCTCGAATAACGGATTCGGCTTTTAAACAGTGGCAGGGATCTTTTTACTGTCACTCTGATCAATATAGGCTGTAATTGTTCTTACATTTCAGATATGGATCTCTTTTTAACATGGAAAGATTGTCATATCCAAAATATCGCCCTCCTGGATATACAGGGATTGACTATATTGACATTAGATCTCAGCGTCTAAAGGCTTATTTCAGATAAGGGCCCACGGTTGAGGAAAATCTGTTTAACCAATTCAAAAAAAATCTAAAAGTGATGGTGTCATATTCCTATGGTGTAACGCTTGTTAAAAGTTTCATCCTGGGACCAACTATAAATTACCCTTAGTCCCACAAGGGCTTATTAAACCACATTAGAAATCCTGTCATTTGTCGACCAGCCAGACACAGACACCGAGCTTTTTCGGATCCCAAAAGATAACCAGCCTTAATGTGCCAGTCAGCCGTCTGCCGGCACAGCTTGGAGCTCAGTGTGACATTTCTCTGAGGCGGGCTTCACTGAGTCAGTTGCTGCATTTCCTTGTTTCTACCTAGGGGTCCAAGGCAATGTAAAGACAAAAACATTACCCACAACCTGACAAAGTGGCTTGAAATTACGAATAACATCCACACCCAGAATGTGCAGGCATTTAGCTGTTGGGAGAAACTATTTCCCTCCATGGATACAGTCTGGAGTTAAGGATATGCTAGCTCCCTTTCTCGTTAACCCGCAGGCTACGTAGGGTGATAAATCTCCTATACCAAGCTACATGTTACATTGTTTTAGCCCAGCAAGGAGCCTGACGCTTTTATAGGGTTGGCCTCACCTCTTAAGGCCACTGCTGCTTTATAGGAGCTCGCTTTTCAAGCACACTGATTCATTGGATATTTCTGACATGAACCAGTTTTACTTTCTCACCTAAATTAAGACCTAACCTTTAGGGTTTGGACCACACTAGCTCCACACTTCTTTGAGCTAAATGCTAACGTTATCACACCAAGATGGTCACAACACACTGATTTTAAGCAGCTATAGGCCCAATATTTACTATTTCAGCATCTCTGCATGTGTCAGTATGCTAACATCTGTTAATACGCACCAAAGACAAAGTACAGGTAAGGCTGATTATTAAGTTAATGTTAGTTTTGCAGTTATTTGCTCATAAACCAAAGTATCTGACGAATCAACATTTTGACCTTTTCATGTTAGTAGATGAAAAGTTAAGGGATCACTAAAGTGTTTGCAATTCATCTTAAGGGATGCATGAATATCTGTACCAAATTTCATGGCAATCAATTCAATAACCGGTGACATTTCGCTCCAAACCACAAATGTCAAACTACTGGTGGCGCTACAGGAAAAGTCATAGGATAATCAATGTGAGTACGACTCCATCCTCTAGAGACTATGAATGTCTGTAAGAAATGTCATGCCATCCTGAAATCCTTGTAGTAGTTTACGCAGACCCGGCGGCAGACATACGTCTCTGGGCGGGCATTTGATTTACCAGGGCGGGCCCAACCCGAAACTTACATTTCCTGGGAAATCTCGAGATGTGTCAAAGGGGGGGGGCAAGATAGCGTGTGCAGTGGTCTGCTTGCGCACAGAGCAGGAGTTTGTGAGAGAGCTGGCTTGAGAGTCAATTTCTCTTCAAAATATAATTGATTGCCAGCCTCCCTTGTCCCTGGCTGGCTGGCTAGCTCGTTGGTAACGTAACTGATGTCTTCTAATGTGCCTGCATCTGGCGCTGAGTTGCCATATTCCTTTCAAGTGTATAAGTGTGAACCACTTCCTGATATCCATTGTTGCAGATAAATATAAACGATAATAGCCAAACTAACCTAGCAAGAGTAAACTGACAGGCTGCTGTGCCGCATCTCACTCAAAAACCTACACGACTCAACCCAGCGAAAAAACAGTCTCGCGCGCAGCCTTTCATTCAGAATTTCATAGCAAAAAAAAAAAAAGGTATTAAACTAATCTTTCAACATAGTTTAAAACAAAAAATAAATATTAGGACAAATCCCTACAAATAACAACAAACAGAATATTTTTGTTGGGTAATCTCTGGTAGGGCTAACCCATACAGTGGTGGGGCTCACATCAGTATTTGCATTGTAATTACATACATGCTCCCTTTGACAGTGAAACGCCGCGCGTGAGGTTTAGATTATTTCCCTGTCTCAATCCAAATTGAACTGTATGAAATAAAAAGGCACATTTGTCTTGATGTAAGTAACAAGAGATTTTTTGAAATACTAAACATAAAATACACATTCTGGTACTCTCTTGAGAAGAAAAATAAATAAATCTATTAGGCCTACTACACGAGATATTTAAAAAAAAATGAATGCCATTTTAGTTCTTTGTTACTTTGTTCTGAAAGCTGAACCTGCTGCTCCTCACAGAGAGAAGAGGGAAGAGGCTGTGAATTACTTTACGTTGTGGATAAGGGTGGATAGCCCCCATTGTTCTGTGTGTCAAAATGAAAGACAGCCCACACACCTATCAATCATCAAAACCGTGGGGTCTTATTTCATTACTTATTTCGTTGTATCGATGTATAGAGATGTACTACAGCAAAAGTATTCTCCGTGGGGACTTCCTGCAACAACACCACGCCGTTATCGTGATTCTGATTGGCCAGAAGACATTATCAAAGATGTTCTATTGAGAAGATGATCACTATGTGACAAAAGTTTTCAACCCGTTTCTAGTCTTCGGTATTTACTGCTGTCTGTGCAATTTACTCCGCGCGAGTTGGCGGACTTTATTTGGCTTACTTTAAAATCATTTTTCATGGTGGGGCTAAGCCATTTCTTGGTATGGCTGTAGCCTACCCCAGTATACCCTGGCGCCGCCACTGAACATAATAATAAAACAATTAAAATGTTGTATTCAGCCCTGATTAAAACAGCGGGCCCAAATCCTGGATGGGCGGGCCCAAATCCTGGATGGGCGGGCCCGGCCCCACGGGGCCCGCCCGTGACGCCGGGTCTGAGTTTACGATATATTTGAGTCTGTAGGACATAACGGTGGACTGGCCAACAGACTGGCATTGTCATCACTAAAGCCCCTCAGCTAGAATGGCCAAAGATTCCTGAAACTCAGACATGGCTACGAGTCTGTAAATAAGACTGTTTTTAAATATTCCACGAAAGTTGACTTAGCTTAGATGCAAAGCTTTTGTGTGACAGCTTAAAGATACACTCTACAAAGCAGGGAAAGTTTGCAAGTCCCCTCTCTACTTCCCCAATTATTCTTGATGTGTCTGCCTGGCTGTCTCCTCATGCTTTAACTGAGAAGTGAAGCGATAAAGATGGAGATGGAAACAACATACTCCTGTAACCCTTTACCCTACACGCATGAGCGCACACGGTAACACACTTACTTAATAAACCCAGACGTAGAGATTTAAGACAAAACACCCTTATACAGATGGACAGCAATCACATAAATATTCACACACACTTTCACACACTCGCTCTTACATTTGGCCCCGTGCTTTTCGTCTACATCTCGAGGCAGAGGAGAGGGGATAGGGTGCTGTATTTGAGCATGAGTGCGCTGATGTGGTTTTGGCCTCAAATGCATGAGTAAGACTGTACAGTACATGGCTTTGATACCCTACAGGCCTAGCAAAGGGTAACACACTGACACAGTTATCAGACCAGACTAATTGGGTCTGTGACTATGTGTGTGTGTGTGTGTGTGTGTGTGTAGATGTGGGAGCCTTGGTGCATGCATGTCTTATGTGTATTTGCATCAAACCCTATAAACAATTGTCCTTCACCACCCTCTTACATTGTAACCTTCTTAAATGTAAATGTAAGAAATCAAGAGTGTGTGTTTGTACATACGTCATGTGCTTGCTTGCTTGTATCATGTCCTTGCATGCTTCTGCCCTGACTGCATTTGCCATAAACAACCTCATCTCTCTGCACTGCTTATCTCTACTCCCTTATGTCCTCTCAAATTCATATGTATCTCCTGCCAGAAAATGGTGTCTTATATGATAGGGTTTTCTAAAGGAAGCTCTTGGCAGACGATCTTGCAACCGTCTGACCCACTTTCAGTCCTCACATCGCCACAGTTAAGATGCTCAGGGATGTTATGCATTGTACACAAAAAATAAATAAAAGACACACAAACATTTAGCTGCAACGTTGCACAGCAGTCACA
Organism: Harpagifer antarcticus; assembly: GCA_902827135.1. NCBI lineage: Eukaryota > Metazoa > Chordata > Actinopteri > Perciformes > Harpagiferidae > Harpagifer > Harpagifer antarcticus. Next base: position 573,313 of record CADEHL010001059.1, read on the forward strand.
AGTGAATAGTACACTTTATCAGAACTGCAACACAGGCATATGTGTACTGTAGCTCCCATAAATGTTTCACCATTGCAAATAATCCAGTATAACATTTAAAAAAAAAAGACAATCCCATCATTAATTCAGTCTAAATTAGTGAGCCTACATTTAATGAGTAAATGAAAGTGCTGCGGCAACTCATCTGTACTTACGCCTATAATCCATCCTGTTTCATATCAGCCGTAAGCAGGGGAGCAGAGATAAAGTCTGCATCTAAATATATCTGACTGGCTCTAAGTGAGTCTGACTGTTTAGTGGTAGTCATGCTACATCTTGTGTCATACGCCGTGAGTGATGATAAGAGGTGGAAGTAGGAATATTGATATTATAAAGAATGGAGGGAAACTAAATAAAAGGAGGGAAGGAAGGACCAGAGTAACAAATAAAGGAATCAACAACAAAGCCACAGGGACTGAAGAAAGAGATGGGATGAGGAGATGAATGAAAGGGTGGAAGGAGAGTGATGTGCATAAGGAATGAAGGTGGAAAAGCTTAAATTGGAATGAAGGAAAAAGAGAATTTGAGAGGTGACACAATGGGAAACAAGAGAGAGAGATCACTAACATTGATTAAAGAAAGAGGGGGGGGGAGGAAGCTAAAACAGATAAATGAATTGTGGAGATAAACAGGACCAGTTTAAAGTGACTTCATGGGCGAAAGACAGAAAAGAAAGAGCTGTCAATCCACTGTGTCTCGCAGTTCAGCTTATAAATGGATCACTGGCTTCACCACAATACTCGCTGACCTGCATAACAGATACCAATTAACACATTGTCACATCTGATCTCCACTGGATCCAACACCAGAAGAGACAGGGGGAGGGGGGGGGGGTCATAGTGATGGTATGTATGAGAGACAGACAGAAAGACAGACAGATACTGAGAAACAGAGAAGAAGAAATAGGATACACAGGTCCAGTACCATGAGCCAAGTGTGTGTGTGTGTGTGTGTGTGTGTGTGTGTGTGTGTGTGTGTGTGTGTGTGTGTGTGTGTGTGTGTGTGTGTGACTAATGATGCCACTTTATAATGAGGCCAACACATCCATTCACACTCACACATTTCCATTGCATGAGCCTCATTATTCCCCCGTGGGTTTACAGCTTCAGACTGATGTTCATTTGTCTGCATATTCAAAAGAGCCGGCAGATTAAGAGAACGGTATTTAAAAACGTTTTCCGACAGAGACCAAGCGTTCTTCTTTCATTATTCATGTCTGTTTCAGTGGCGGTATTCTGCCGCCATGGAGAGAGGCACAAAGAGAAGTAAAAAATGACACAGGAGGGAGGAATGAAGAGAGGAAGAATGACAAATGCAGCAAATTAGATCGACACCACGTTAAAGGGTTGGATAGAAGCATGATGTAGTCGAGTGAAACAGCTCATTACAAACCAGAGCAACAAAAGAAAAGTGCAACAGTTCTCCCACTCACACACCCACGTGCACAGGCACAACAGCACATTACTGCTGAGGAAACAATCTACAGTAGCCCACAGGAGCACTATTGACCTTTTTAAAGCATAGAGTGAGAGACACACACTGATAGACGAAAAAGCCCTGTGCACTGAGGGTATTCCAGGGTGGAGGAAAGTCTTTGTACTCCTCCCTCCCTGCAGGCCTCAATCTGCCTTTCAGCTCCCTCCTTCAATACTTTAGTCTCTGCCTCACTCTCCTTTATCCATTCACTTTCTCAACACCCCTCCCCTGCTGTGGATTTACGCCCGCCTCCTCCAAAAAGTTATTTTCGTTTTGGGTAATTTTTTTATTCCGCCGATGTTTATTCATGACGGAGGTTCTGAGAGAGAGATACAACGCCAAGTGCTGAGCTGGCCCCGAGGGCTGTGAGGGCTCCAAGTCAGTCTGCAAACACACATGCGCATACACACTACTGGAACACACAGGCACATGTTTGCAAAAAGACACACACATGCTAACCTTCCAGCTTTTCCTCACATACAAACTGAGGTGTTTAGCTTGTGAAACATCACTATCATTTTCAGAATAAGACTCAGCCGGCTGCCTCCCTTTCTGTTTGTCAAGAAGAAAATGATTTTTGAGATGCCTGCACCAAAATATGCCTGACCCTCATCTGTCAGCAGTGTTCATCATGACACACATGCACAAGAAGGGAGCCTGCGTTTCTCTTCCAAACCCACCCCCTCCTAAGTGTAGTTTTATTTGTCTGTTGTCTACTTAGGGATTCTGTGTATGCAAACGTGCGCGAGTGTGTAGACGGATTTGCAGTTCAAATGGCCAGAGGGAAAGAGAGATGAGAGACGTGATGTGCAGAAAGTGAGCAAGAGACACGGAGAGAATGAGGCGCTTGTCTCTCAGAGTGGATTTAAATCCTTTTCTCCATCACCAGTTCCCAAATCTGCTCAGCTACTTTCCTATTTACACACATGCCAATCTGATCGCTTTGTGTGTCTTTTCTGCAAATGTTCTATATTTCCAAATTCCTAGATGTCAGGGAAAGTGATACGCAGAGTGAAGCAGGTAGGACCCAAACGCAGATAACACTGATAATACCTTTATTTCAAGGGCTCTTATCTTAACATATAACATGGACAAACAAAACACTCCACGGTGAACTCCGTCACAAACAAAAGAAGCACCAACACTGAACACAGGACGAGACAAGACTAAATACAGGGAGGGATAATCACAAGACGAGAAACAGCCGGGCAGGGGAGGAGAAACACAAGGGCCACAGGTGAACACAATCAGATAACGAGACACACCAGGGAAACTAACGACAGGAGGAAAAACACAGGGAAAAGGACCAGACAATAACCCAGGAGGAAAACATGACAGAGAGAACAGCAAAAACACCCAAACCTAGACATAGAACTGTGACATGACAAGATAATCGTGACAGAAAGCTTGTGTTTGGCATTGGGGTTGCCTGCACATTTCATTATTGAAACTCCCTAAGAAAGAGTAAGGTAAGGCAAGGCAAGGCAAGTTTATTTATATAGCACTTTTCAACACAAGGCAATTCAAAGTGCTTTACAAAAAATGAAAGACATTAAGAAAATGGCATTTAAAATCAGTCATTAAAAAGAAAAGCTAATAAAATAAACATTAAAAGAAGAAATACATGGATAAACATTAAAAGAAAAAATACATGGATAAAGGTTACAGTGCAGTCTAAGATATGAATAGTTCAATTAAAAGCAGCGACAAAAAGAAAAGTCTTCAGCCTGGATTTAAAAGTAGTCAGAGTTGCAGCGGACCTGCAGGTTTCTGGGAGTTTGTTCCAGATATTTGGAGCATAATAACTGAACGCTGCTTCTCCATGTTTAGTTCTGACTCTGGGGACAGAAAGCTGACCAGTCCCTGAAGACCTGAGAGATCTGGATGGTTCATAATTTAGCAGGAGGTCAGAAATGTATTTTGGGCCTAAACCATTCAATGCTTTATAAACCAGCAGCAGTATTTTGAAATCTATTCTTTGACACACAGGAAGCCAGTGTAAAGACTTCAGAACAGGAGTGAGTAGAATGACTTTAGGTTAAAGGACTAAACCTAGGACCCTAAACCTATTGGTTTACTTTTCTCTACAGTGTCAATGATGTATCTAACGTCCATGCCTCATGTTAATAGATAAGGCTATTGATTTCTAATAACCCGGCATGCATTGATTTCATTTAATTAAGTAGAATTTGATCTGATCTGAAAATCTGATGACGCAAATGTAAATGTTAAACTCTTACTAAACAACACCTCAGAGTGTTTATGTGCCTGCCTACTAATGCCTAAATACATTTGCAATATTTGCAGAAAAAAACAAATCAACCACACGCATGAGATTAAGTGTGTGACATAAAACCCTCTCATAATAACTATTAAAAGACTATTTTGATGTAATGTTAGTTTTTGTTTAGGGATATGTAACAGTTAGCAGGCTAATACAACAGTCCTGAAGAAAATCCTCCATACATAAAGATTAAAATGTCCCATGGCACATGTCTTTGTTAACATGAAAAGAAGATCCTCATGGATGTTGAAAAAAAACAACTTCTTAGTCTAACCATCACTTATGCATAAGCAGATTTAAATAATACGATGGGAGATGTCTAGAACATGAGCACCCCCTGCTGGGGTCTGGGTGCAGGTGCAACATATTATGGTTTATCTGAGGATGCAGATGTGACAGAATCATTTAGGTCAGACAATAATAGGCGATAGTAAAATCATTTATTGTGGTGCTGTGATTCATTTTGTGTACTTCTGCAGGGAATAAAGGCTCTAACTGAACAATCAATGCTTCAGGCTGTGATCCATTCAGAGCCTGAGGTTATTTATGTAAAAATAATGGCACCACATCTTTAGAGGTCTTGACATTGAGCCGCTCCACCACTAGATGGAGAAGTGGGGCAGAAACACTGAACGAATTGTCCTTTTTCCCTCTGGCAGGAGGACTGGCTTTGATCCCAATTTGGGTCTACGAACATTTCTTCTCTTCTGCAGCCCTGAAGCAGACAGCCCGGTTCCTTGGACGTCATGTGATAAGGCTGGGGGAGAACCGGACCCATATATCAGTCAACGCGCACACTCTGGGCCCCCTTTATCTCCACAAGGCAGGGAGGCGTATCCTTTTCCCCCTCTCTCTCCCACTCCCTTTCACATATCACTCTCTCCCTCTCACACACATGCACTGACTACAACCTGCTTCAGACGACGCCCCACCGCCCCTAAGATTTCCACTGAGGGCACAGCCAGGTCCGTCGTGCGTCTTTTTCGCTCGAGAGGAAGCCATTGGGCTCTTATTATTGTCAGACTGCGCGCTCAGGCTGCCCACGGCATCACCTTGTCAATAACAGGAGGGGTGCCAACCAGAAGAAGACGAAGAAGAAGAGGAGGTGGAGGAGGAGGAGGAGGAGGAGGAGAGGAAGGGGTGGTAGAGTACTCCGAATTGACGCTCAGAAATAAACAAGAAGAGCCCCTGTTTGGAAGACGTCCGTGGCGGGAAGGCATCTGCATCTGAGTAAGTCGTGATTTACTGTACAGTGTGTGTGTTTCCATGAGGGTGACCTGCTTTTGGTGCTTTATCCAGCGGCTGGTTGTGCAACGGCGAAATATATAAGCTTCCAGCCCGGCAGCATCCTTTTAACTCAGGCTGTGGAGATGACTGAGAGGCTCAGGGACAAGGACACAATACGGGCGATATTGTGAAATCCTTTACTGTAAACACATTAATATTTACGGTTACAACTCACAAGAGGCGCAGCATCCTCCAAATGGACATGAATGCAAATTAGAAAAGCTTACAATCAAATCACGCGCTGTTTTGGTGGTGAAAAATAGGAGAGAAAAAAGAGCTGCACGATCATGTCATGTCAACAGGCGTTATGGTAATGTCAGAGGCCCGCTATATACTGTACTACTTTGAAGCCATGATACAGCCGGACGACAGGTGTAACGGGGCGATATGTTTACGCGGAATGCTTTTGATGATACATTATGTAACATCGATCTGTTTGGAGAGGAGAGTGGATGTTTTTATCTCGACGGTGTATTTCCAGTGCTCTGCCATCACTGCATGGTGAAGGGATGCTGTCAGGCTGCAGGCTGTGGAGGGGAGGACAGTTCCAGGGTAGCATATTCTCTGCTGTGTTGTGATGTGAGCAGTCTGCTCTAACATGGCGCGCATGAGCTGAAAAACCCTTGGCCATGACATACTCCTGTCTGGAATTTACACTGTGCAGTGGATCAGGGAGGCAGTGGGGTTTTATGAGAGCAGAGAATGGGTCTGTGCATCCCTAAATGGCTCAGATGGATTTCAGCTCAGGTTGCCACTGAAGTCTGGCTCTTAGGCTTTCTGTTTCTATTCCAGTCTCTGAATAGAACAATATCAGCTGGACCAACTCCTTGGAGTAACTCTGTTTTTGTAATCATGTTTGATCACAGCAGGTGACACCGGACAAAGAGTGTGTTTGGGTTTGTGTCTATTGTTTCTCTGCTGGGTTTCTGCCCTACAGACGTCACTGTTGTGGATTGTTGTTGACAAGACCACACATTTCAAGATGATAGCGTTGTTTGTTAACATAACACACCCATTGCATTTCTGAGATGATCTTTTGCACAAGGTAGGACCCTTAACAAAACACTTTATAGCACCCTTTTCAAGAATCAGTCAATACAAAAAGTTATAGAAATCTCAGCTTTCTACGGATCACAACCTCCACTTATTAGTCTTCACTGTCCAACATTTGGAAAACGTCTCCTTCTTTATTAGAAAAAAAACACTAAAATTCAGACCTCTGATCCAAAAATTAAATCATCAAATGAAAAATACTCGTCATACAATTAAGAATCACAATGAAATATTTAATTTAACACCGATAAAGACTGTTTGTTGTGTGTTTGTTATTTTTATTGTATGAGCGAGGCATGTGTTATCCACCATAGGCCTCAGCCCTGCGGTGTGTCTATATCCGGTCTGCTGCTCTGTGTCGTGTCAGCGACTGGCAGTCGAGCTGACAGCCCTTGTCTTGTCCACCCAATCCTCATGTAGCATTATGACTCTGGACAGCCACATTTTTGAGTGTCAGGTTTTGTGTGCCTATATGTCTTTGTGTGTTTGCCTCTGTGCGGCTCTGTGTGTGCGTTTTAGTCTTTGCATGGAGGCCAGAAAAAAAGATGGATGGCGCGTTTAGGTGTGTTGATGGCTGTCTCCTGACCTGGCAGGCTGGACACTGGGATGGATCTGTTTTCACCAATTTAGATTAGGGGAATGGGCTGGTAACCGGAAGGTCATTCATCCTACTGTTGGACTGTCAATAGAAAATGAGGCAAAACATGAACGAGTCACACTCTGTTCTAACAACCAACTACAGTCAAAGTTGCCCTTTAGTGAGCTCTACCCGACATAGTTCTCAGTGAGCAGGAGAAAACTGGTCACATTGAGCCGCTCCTTTGAGAGTAAGTGTGAAACTGTTGCCAAAAAGAGCACACTCACTATCTTCCCCGATAAACGCAGTTTGAAGGCCTTTCTTATGACACTGCAGTTGTGTCGCTATCTAATGCTAAAACAACCCCATTCGCCCTCACAGTAGGTCACACTTACTTGTAGCCAGACCTCATTGTGGCTTTAATCAATGCTTTTACAGTAACAATGGATCTAATTACTAGTAAGTACCTTGTATTGACAACTCACAGATCATTAGCACCCAACTCGGCTCTACAGAGCATTTCACTTTCAGCCTACTGTTGAGATTTTTCCAGAGCTCAACTTTACTGTTATGGTTTAGTCTCAAAGGGGAGAAACTCCCATATGCCCATCCCCAAACAGCAAAACAGACAAAGTTAGTGAATAGCTGGTGAACATAGTGGCTTAAGTATTTTCCCTTTAGGAGTTAGTGCGGACCAAAACGGAAATAAAAGAATACAGAATTGCTGAATCAGGTCAGAAACCCATTTCCTTAAGGTCAGTGGGGCTCCATATTCGATGGATGTTTTAAAAAGCAACAGTTTGAAAACAAATTCATCATCATATCAACTTACCGTAGAAGGTGAAAGTCTGTCAGTGTTGTGTTTACAGCTTGTTCTCACTGCCAACACTGCAGGTGAATGAAAATGCCGGGAAGTTAAAGGTAACCATAAGTGATTTTGCTTTTAACTGAGCACTATACCACCGCTAATGGAGAACTGCAATTTTCTTGCCTTTGTGGAAGTGGAAGAGCATGTTGGATCAAGGGAAAGGCGTCATCCTGCCCTGGGCGAGTAACCCTAGAGTGATAGATATTGCTAATCATCCTTAATGACCTTGCTGTCATTAAGAGACCATTTTTGAAGTGGTTATAAAATCACATCAGTATAGTAGGCGAGGAAAATGAATGTCATGCTCTAGAGAAGCCATTATAGTTACTGTGTTATGGAAAGATGGTGTTGTAGGGACAGAGAGGAAGTGAAAGCTTACTCAGCAGGCACACAGATAAGGAGTAGAAACATCTGGGCGGATAGTAAAGATGTGAGATATCTTTGATAATGTTGTGCATTCCACTTTGCCCTTTCAGCCTCACACTTTTTCTTGTCTTTCTATGAATCTGTGCCTCCTCTTTTACTCTTGGATAGTCACTTTTTCTTCACACTATCTCTCATTACTAGCCCCTCTCCTTGCTGCTTTGTCATGACAGATAAGGCAAGGGAGGATTTGTTTTTTGTTTCTCTCTTCCCAGCAGATAGTCTGTCTTCTTATAAACTGTCATTCTTAGCCTCCGAGTCATTTTAATCTCAGAGGAAAAAGCTCAGCGGTGTGTGTATTGTAATGTGTGTGTGTCTGTCTGAAACACACGCACATCCTCTCATATGACGATCATCAGTGTTGTTGCAAAGATTATATCAAAAGCACTATTGATAACTGCACTGTCGATGAACTTGAAACACACACACACACACTCACACACTCACATCTGGTTTAAGGGCAAGGAACAGAATGAATAGGTCTTGTGCCCTCATAAATGAAGCATAGTATTTTTTATTATCCCAGAAGAGATTGGACAGGGGGATATTGGACTAACATACTTTGCATAAACGATTCCTAAGTTTCTCGAGGGCCTTAAGTGGGATTGAGATCTTGCCATGAGGGAAGGCTTCCATTTGGCCTAATGGTTCCTGTGTTAACATTGAGAGGCTGCTCCAATAATGCAAGGCCATATAGACTTCCTATATCCGGGTATATAGAGTATGCTGATTGACCACAGAGGAGACACTCTACTATAGAATTGCTGTCAGCAGGTCAGTGCTTTGTTTGTGGAAAAATGCAGACTAAGAAAAAGGCCAACATTTAAAACCACCATCAGCTGATTGATTTGTAATGTGCTGTCGGGACATTCGGTACTCATACAAGAATTTGTATTGCCATGCCTATACATACTCTTGAATTAAATCATGTGAGAAAACTCATACAAGGGACACATTGTCACAATGTTGCTTCAGTTTGCTTTGCTTATTCTGCCCTTATGAAACTCCTCTTAGCAACATGTTCCCATCCCAGGGTCATTTCACTGACTTTGCTCCACTTGTCCACCACATGCCATCAAAATGTCCCACCTGTCTCAGTGACTTCACTCCACTACCCAGCCCCTTTCCTGCCACTCCCATCAGCTGACCTTCCCCATCCAATTGCTCACCTGTTCCCAATTTCCTTCCTAAGTCTTGCATATCCACCCACATTTTTGCCAGATTGTCTAGTTTCGTCCACCCATAGTTTTACATAGCTTTTTTCTGCCGTCCTGATCTGTTTAGAGATGTTTCTCACCACACCCAGTTCGACGAGTTTGCCTGCCTTGAAGGTTTTCACCCATTCCCGTCTTTGATTAAAGTAAAAGTTAACTTGTATCTCCACCTGCCCGCCTGTGTGCCGTGCTTTTGGGTTAAGGCTTGCTGTTATTTGTGAGCCGTTACACCCAGTTGCGTTATTGTGTAGCTGTGTCGTGAGAAGCATCAGTGGAGATTGACCCTTTTTCTTGAGCACATCCAAGCCCTTTATATCTCATGATTCTAAATTGTTGAGCTCTCCTGGGAAATAATCCGTATCTATAATCTCAGTCTTTTGTTTGTTCTCTTTTAGCAACTTTATGATGTTGCTATATACAACCAAATATGTAACCATGCTGGTTATCTGTTAAGTTAGGATGACTTCTCGTTTTGTGCTTACTTCTGTATCTAACCAGTTCTCCATGCTGTTGCCAATCCAGTGACTTTGCCTATTCCCCTCTATAAATATGAAGCTTGTAAATCAAAACTGGTTATCTACCTGTTGGGGAGTTTTCTGAGCAGTAAACCAAACCCCAGGCTTGTATACAGTCAGGCACATACCTATCTGTGACATCACACACGCTATGTTCTTACAGATTACAAGCTGAACCTGTGTTCTGTCCTCCATGCAGCGGCTGCAATCAAAACACTGCAATCAATAAAGTGTCACAAGAGCTGTAGACTCAGCGGGCATTCCCTGGAGGTATTAAAAAGAAAACACAAAAACTCAGCAGATTTGCAGTGTACATGTAATATTTGTTGAAGTAATTAAAGTAAAGAAAGAGTGTGGTCAAGTGAAGAAATGTGCGCATGAGGCAAGGGGAAGAGAACGAATTCAGGGAGAAAAGAAACAGGGTGTGTGTCAGAGTGACGAGAGGCAGAACAAGAAAGAGGTTTCTGGAAGGCATGTGAGTAATGGTCAGGTTGGGGTCTGATAAGGCAGCATACTCCCTATTGAGTGGCCGAACAACATCACTTTAAGCAGTGGTTGGGTTTGGGTGTGCAGAGGTGATGAAGTGGGCAGGATTTGAAGATCTCAGCTATCTTTCGTATGTACAAATCAGGGCTATTATGTATGCTTTTAAGTAAAGATTTCTTGACATTTTATGTAAAACGCATCACTGACATGGGTTGTCTGACAAAATCTTATGTTGGCTTGGACCTTGAAGACTATATTCTTTTAGAGTTAGGGTAACAAGTAAAGGTTGTGTACCAACATGGAGTTTGAAACACATTTTACTGCATATACCAGCCAGGGAGTGTCTTGTCAAAATATTTACTGTAGTATGGGTTATCTTGGAGCCACAGCTGGAACTACAGTCATTATTATGGGAGGCTGTGGCTCAGTGGATAGTGTGATGGACTTTGAATCAGGGGATAGCAAGTTCGAGTCCCACTGCCTGTCGTTGTGTCCCTGGGCAAGACACTTCACCCCAAATTGCTCCTGTGGGGATTGAGCACAGTACTCAATGTATGTAAGTCGCTTTGGATAAATGTAATCAAGATGTCTCAGCATCCATATTCTATCTGTTGCAAATCAGCAGAAAACTTATATGGGTGATTTTTTTTTAAAGCTTTTTTCTTTGTTAACTTGTGTTGTCTTACTAAAAAATATGTTTGATACACAGATTTAAAATCACAGTGCTTCAGCTTGTTGTATCTTGTTGAAACTGGGCAAAGTAAGACATCAGAACTGACCGTCGCCCCATGTGTCTGTGTCTGTGTGTGGCTCCTCATCAGTCTTCTCACCATGGATGTGTGTCACTCTGCCTTGTACTGATAGAGCTGTTATGTATGGGTGACCTCTGGGGGGGAGTGGGGCTTTACCCTCTGACCCCTGAAACACTAACAAGTGACCTCAGCGGACTTCCTGAGAGAGTTTACATTTGGCAGAATGTGTGCCTCGGATAGAAGGATGCAGAGCTGCGTGTGAGGTGATGGAGGAGCTGTAGTGTGTGTGATGGCCTGGGACATTTGTATGTGTGTGAGTGTGTGTATGGCAGGGACAAAAAGGCAAGGGGGAGTATTGTTGTCCCTTTGCTCTTCTGGCCTGAAGGAAGGAAGCCGTGGAAGTGGGGAGTAGAGAGAAGGAGAAAGAAGTGCCACTCTAGCTCAGTGAGTTTGAAAGGGATTTGAGATTATTTTCCTCCTCCAGACTCTCTTCAGGACATTTTTCTGCTGGAACTGCTACCCCCGCGACCCGACCACGGATAAGCGGAAGAAGATGGATGGACTCTCTTCAGTTCTCGAATGCAGGGCCTGGGTCATTAAGCTCAAGCGCCATTTTCAGAGTCATCATTCTTCCTGAAGAGAAACCATTTTTGACAGTGTTTTTTGTGTGAATGCATTTATGTGTGTTCTCTACATGATTTCCATTCAATAAAAGCCAGGTATTTCTATCTTCATCGCCTTTGGGATCTTTCCAAATTTTAAATATTAGGATGTAATTAGTCATTGAATTTGTGCTTGACCTATATTTACTCAATTCCATCTGATTTCTTCACAGAATTGAGTTCCCGTAAGCCTGCTTGTGTGTGTGCTGGGAAGTTTCATTATGGCAATATCAGTCGAAAAGGTTCTTGCTGTTGTGAATGAACACCTGAACACATTTCCTTTTTGCATGGCAGAAAGGGCTCTGTAAGTATAGGTTGTCAAAATCGTAACGTCAGTATTGAATAACCGGAACCATTAGAGACTATTTTCAAGTTATTTTTGGCCATTTGTAATACGATATGAATAGTATGAAACCGTTTCTCTGTTTCTGTTTATTCTTTCTATTTCACTCTTTATTATTTTATTAGTAAACGAGAGACCTCATGTATTTGGTGCAGCAATTTAGGAGGTTGTCCCTCATTGTTTAGATAAGTGGAAAATACAGTTTGGCAATTTAAAGTTTATTTTATCCTTAAAAATAAAAAAAATTCTTAAACATCTGGGCTCTGTAGTTCTTTTGTGAACTCCATCAATCAGGAGTTGTAGATATTTATTTTCAGTGACGAATTTGGTGCTTTATTATGTTTTTGAAGGGAGCGGTTTGGTCATGTGATCTGTTGACAATAGCTAAAATATATAATACTATATAAAATACTTATTCTTTAATAACTTAATAACATGCTTTAATATAAATGACTTCCTATGTTCTCTTTTTGTTGTCATCCTTTTCCGTCCCATATGGTTGCAATTGTGTTGGTGTTAGGTCAATTCTGATGGTGTGCATTGAAGTGTTTACTATAATTAAAAACAGATGCTATGAAAACAAGCTTTGAAAAAGATCTGGACTTGGGAGGAAGGATCAGACTCAGTCTAATTCCAGGTTGTTGGTGTGTTTGTTTTAGATAATCCGAGATTAGTGGTCATCAGACCTGCTGTAATCTGCTTCTACTACCGAGAGATAGACACATGCACGGATGGCCCCTGGCTTTCTCAGAGCTACACATTGTGACTTGTCTCATGTACAGATCAGTACTGCGTGTACTAGCTGACCTTTTTACTCCCAGACTGTGTAGCGTAAATAATTAATACAACATCTCTTAACCGACTTTTCAGAACATCTTAGTGCAATTGCTTGTAACAAATGTGGTTCCTCCAAAAATGATGTTTTACTGCAAGGGCAATAGTTAAATACTATTGAAGATGACAGTGTGATGATTTGCCTTTGGTACATTCTGCCAATTAAGTTGAATGAAAATCTTGGAAAGAAATCCTCGCTGGCTCGTCATGATATCCCTAAACAAAGATGCCCAGCAGGATTACCATACATTGAGCTCCATGGGCATTAAGATAATCACTTTTAGGGCGTTTCAGTCCAGATAGAGAGCATGTAAGGAGACTGCTGGTGCCAGAGGACCATGATGCTATTAGAAGAGGATGCTGGTGCTCTATGCAGGCAGTTAATGTGTTCCTGGAAATGCTACAGCAGCAGTGCACTCAACAGGGAATAGGGCTGGTCATTAGTTTCCCTGACTTCACCTGCTTTGACATATTGGCAAAACATTCCTACTTTTAGTTGTGTGTATGTACACTGCTGGCTAATAAAGATTTGTCGCTCAGTCCTGTCTGGTTTATAATCTTTCTTATTTATCTGTCTCAATATGTTTCTGCTGGCCAGTCTGTGAGCGTCCCTGGATGTCTTCTGTTCACGCCCATACATGTAATTACTCTTCCTACCATGCTGCAGAGATGCTTGTTTGTGTGCCTACTCTTGTCCATCCATAATTTATGAGAGAGCCAGAAGGATGTAGCCCCACCATGTTCCTACAAGATGGACATATGTGTTTCCGATACATCTTAACAGATGTAGCCTAGAGGTGAGAGGAGCAGGGTTAGCATTACAATTTAGGTTTGAAATATGAGCACAACCTCAAGTTGGTCCAATGGACATCTGTTGTTAACTCGTGATGAACTGGATAGTTATGATCAAATGTCCAGGTTTTCTACAGTTGTTGAGCATTGATTGTTTTCAGTGTTGTTTTTATTTTAGGAGCAGATAATACCTTATTTAAACATCACTTTCTATTTGGCAACATAGTCTAAACTCAAGGTCTACTTACCTTTTTTAGTTTTTTGACCAACTTTTTGATGCTTTCAAACTATTTTGTTCAAGAGAAGATCCCATATAATGACTTTATGTCAAGACGTACTTAAACAATAGTGAATTTGAGAAGTGTATCTTAATTTATTGGGTCTTAAAGGTGGGGTAGGTAAGTTTGAGAAACCATGGAATGCGCTTAACATCCCGATAGCAATGAATATCTGAAGTGCTTTGACAAAAAATCCATAAAAAAAAGTCATCTGTGGAAGCCGTAGCAATGTAAAAAGCACGACCAATCATCTGAGCCGGCCCGGCTAAAGTAACTGGATGGCCTACCTGCCTGTCAGACTTCCATCTGTGCACAAACTTATCTCGTGCCCTCATTGGTCATGTGCGCGTTCGTGTGTGTTGGAGGAGGGGCTCTGTAAGGAAGTGGCAGATTTTCTCCGGTTGTGTATTTTCAAATTCTAGCGCACTCGAGCTGGTTTCTCAAACTTACCTACCCTACCTTTAAGTATTTCAATATGCAATTTGTTGCCTGTTCACATTGTGACACATCTGGTTTATGTTTTATTAACAGACAAATAACACGTCTGATACATGATAATTTAACATATATTTTAAAAAAGTACTGTTCAATGTGATATTTATTTTGTGTCAGGTCTACGTACTTCTCAGTTTACAATACTAGGACATACTTGTAATACTACACTGGGTTACATGAGTTCATAATAATTGTGGGAAAACATTTCAAGACTACTATGGTGATGTATTTCTCCCCCACAAACCTCATTACAATACACTTTTGAGTAAATGAATTACGCAGATTTAGTCGGAGGGACAAAGTGGAATGCATTTACTCGCCTGATGTATGTAACTAATGTATGTCCTGAGTTGAATGTGCAAATGTATGCCGATGATGCGGTCATCTTTATACATGGGAAAAATACAGAAATAATCTCATCTTGTCTCTCAAATACATTGGACAAGTTCAACACTGGCTGAACAACATTTGCATGATGTTCAGTAAACGACCAGTCAACATCGAAGGACCAATGTGTTTTTAAACGGAGCAGAAATAGAACTAGTCCTGTGCTTTTTTTATAAATGTGTACATGGACTGCCCCCCCCCCCCCCCCCCCCTCCCTTAGGGGAATTCATCCACAAAAAACACACTGGACGCTGCACTAGGTCAGCAGACGGACCACTTTTGGACAAAATGTCCTCTCCGTTAAAGGCAGCTCATTGTGGAATAGCCTCCCAACTGAGATACGGGATTGTCCCACTCTCAATATCTTTAAAGGTCAACTCAAAGAATGGTTGAGAAACAAACAGACGTGTAATCACTACAAAATGCACTTTAATACAGGGGTATCTCCTCTTGCACTTTAGGTAGCTCTTGTATCATCTCTTGCACTTAATATGTCGTTGCTGCTATATTGTACTGCCAGGTGGTAAATACTTGTGTGTGCTGCTCTTGCTCTATATCATGTATTAATTGTTTGCTATGTTGTATAAATGTCAATGTATGTCAGGGACTACGGATAGAATTTAGCTCAAAGCTCAAATCCGGCATATTTACACTTGAAGCATTATTTGTCTTAAGTGTTCATTAATGTGCATTGTCCCTATTCAAATAAATGTTTAAATGAAAAAAAAACAAACAGAGGTCATTAACATTAGTAGAAAAACATGTTTTGATCCGTCTTCGTCTCGCGTCCCCAAACTGTTTCCTTCTACCCAGTTGGTGTGTTCGGCCCATAGGGTTCGGCCCAATCTCTGCAGATGCTTATAACCTCTCTCGGGTCAGGATGGTCAGCCGGTGCTTCCAGGCCTCCTTCATACCACTGATGAACTGATCCAGATGCTCAGTCAGCTATCTGCCCTGCTCCAACTGTAACCTGAGGGCTGGGAAGGGAAGAGAAGGAGATTAAGACTAAAACTGTACCTGGCTGGAAGTCTGAAAAACATAATATACTAGATCCTTATTTGATTATTTATTAATGAACTTGACAGTGCTGGCTTCCCTTATTCATTCTCATTGTCCTCAGTGCATTTCAAGATGTTTCTTCAGACTTCCTGTTTGTGCTTCTCAGTGGAAAAGGCGAATATTTTGTATGAAAGCTTCCAGACAGTAGAATATGTGTTTATGTGAGGTTGATCAGATGATTGAGGTTTTACATTTTCTCCAAAGGGTCTCCATGTGATGGTAATGTGGTTTGGAGCAAAAGAGCAGTGTGGTATTTGTGTGTGTGTGCTGCCCGAAGTGAGTGATGGGATTTTAGAGAATGTCCCCCTGAGGTTTTGTGAGTCCTGCAGCTTCTGTGATTGGATAGTTCACTTACAAGCAGGATGGAAAATGTATGCTTCTTTATCGTTTGAGAGGAGCCAGTGTTGTTTCATTACATGCCTTTGTGTGGGAAATAAAAAGCATAGCAATCACATCAACCCTACATCATGGCCAAGATTGTGATGGTTTTCTCTGTTGATACGTTCACAATCTAAGCTTATTCAGTTGGGAAATGATGCAAGCTAACTCACAGAACCAGTGGGTGTCCTGGCCACTCAACAGGAGAATTGACATGATCAAACAGTTTCAACACATTTTACTGGCTTTGGAGAGGAGTGGGCGGGGAGTTATGTAGAGTTGTTGTGTCATGCTTGAGTTCGGTTTGGACCAGTGCAGAGAAATCGGAATTCCATTTGTGTTGTGATACAGTTTCAGTTTGGAATAGAAAAAGACACACTGCTGCTTTGCTATAGTGCTGTACACATGTTGGGCCACACTGTAAAGTTCACAGAGGTCTGTTAGTCTGGCAAAATAGTTATATTAACACAATGTCATCCCTTATAACTGATATGAGTAATTTGCCCACCTGAATTCACTTTATCAATTGGCCAAGACAATCTCATGCTTGAAAGTAAAATATTGCTTTACTGGTAATACATACATTCAGATAGAGCCATAAAACCAGAAGCTATTCATTTGTCTTAAATATAAACTCTTAATATCATAATTGGGACTCCAATTATATTTATTATCACGTTTCTAAGAGTCCAAGCTAATTTCTTCAAACATGTCTGAGAAACAAGGCAAAAACCCAAAGAGATTCACTTTGTAATATTCAAGGTACACAGTAATCTTAAATTCAACAGCCTTTTATATCAGATTTCGATTTGAGATTTAGTTTCAAAAGAAAAGATTCTGCACTACAGTGTAGTTCAGGATCAGCATTAACATCGTTTTTTTTTTTGCCAGGTAAAAAATCTCGTATAGTGGGAAAAATGTATTCTGCTTTTAGTGTACCATAAAAAACACACATATGTTCTAGGGAGACTATGGCTTAAGCATTCCTCAGTTAACGCCCCTCCAAAGTTTAAAAATAACACCCCTGTATATAAATTCCTACACAACATAAGTAAAAATGGATTTCTATTACAGAGGAATGTCATCTCATTATAAATACATTTACTCTTTTTTAAAAGTCAAAAGTAATCAAGTTTCCAATTGGAAGAGATAACGTAAGCCATTGTTCAACTACCTACAAGTTGAACTTGATAGAAGATCAATTATCTTTGTCCAGTGTCAGTTGAGCAAAGGTGACAGTCCTTCTTCTGCTTCTTCTCTGCTCCGTCCATCCTCCATCCTGGAGCCTCTGGTCTGGAACCCATTAGAGCAGGAATCTCCAGCAGCGCCCTGCTAGCACATTAGCATGCCTTCCCTGACTCTCCCTGACAGGAAAGAGACACTGAGTTAGTGCCAGCAGACAGATATTTAACCTCAGTCACCGGGACATCTTTGGAAGGTAAATGGCCGAACGGAGCCAATGCAAGGAAAGTTGTTTGTCACCGTGTGTCATGTCTGATGTTCATATCTGACTATAACTTACTCTCCCTTTCTGTCTCTCTTTTTTTTTCTTTAGGATGGCTGAGGTGTCACAAGAGGAGAAACTCCAGGCCATCGCTGTAAGTTATTTGTACACACACACACACACACACACACACACACACACACTCAAACACACACACAGTGCATATTAAGGCACTCTCATAGCTATAGAAACAACAAATCATTGAGGCTTGTTAGGATCTGGCCTCCCGTCTTAATGACTCAACCTTAGATCCAATATCCTTCCCCCATTAGAGGACATCCAAGGCTAATGCAGCGGCTCCATGTCTCTTTCCACTGGTCCTGGTCTTTGCCTTTCAGACGCACAATATCCAGGTTTCTGCAAAGTATAATTATGTATATTGGGATATAAATATTCGCATACAAATTACAATTGATGGCAAACACAGTTACTGACATGCATTTGATTTGATTTGTTGTGAGTAGTTTTACAACCTAATAGATCAAAATGAATTTACAGTGAATTAAACAGAAACGTCCAACATTTGGAATATCTGTCAGGCAAAATGGCTTCCATAGGTAGTTAATGTTGTTAGATATATACAACTCTACAACTACGATAAGTGCACCTCTAATAAAACAACATTAGGGTCCAAACACTACACACACTATAATGTCAAAACGTTTCTCACCACAATTATCTGAGATTAACTTGGCATATTGAGTATATAATGTGTTCCTATAATGCATTAGTGCAGTAAGTGTGGACTCTCTTTCTCTTGATTCTTTATAGTAATTACATTGACTGAAACTATATGTACTCAGTCATCAAAGATCTCCATTAAATCCTCAGCACTACAATTAAAGACATAGGCTGCGTTTGTGTGATAATAATACCTTTTATTTTATTTATAGAGCTCCTTTCATCGTAAGACCTAATACATGTCAGCCCTATTAAGGACACAGAGCGGTGTTAAAGAAGACATCTGTTTCATCATGTTCCTATTATCTCTTGTAGAACTTGCAGAGTAATTGTAATGCTTGTGTGTATGTTTTGTAACAGGAGAAGAGGAAGAGGCAGACAGAGATAGAAAACAAAAGGAGACAGCTGGATGATGACCGACGGCAACTCCAGCATCTCAAGGTACACACACACACACTCACTTCCACATGCATTTACATTTTACACACGCCTTTGTTGTCCTGATGTAACATATTATCTGCAAACAGGTGGGTGTTGCTCATGTTTAGAAGTGACTAATGGTGTAGGAGCTTTATTATAATACTAAAGCTACTCTGTGGTGTTTTAACTCCTGGAAATGACCTGGCTGACGCTCTATACTGTGTGGATAAGTTAACGAATGTGTTGCTACTTCAGTGAAGAACCTGCAGGCTCGTTTCCAGTTGCAGCATCAAGTCAATCGATGTATTGTCTCAGTGTCCATCGAGCCCATTTCCATTCATGTTTCATTCATTTCCCAAACAATCTTTGTGGTACTTACAACCCTCGCGCTTCCGGGGTCAGACACACCCAATCATGACACACCTTAAAGACCTTTGTCCATGGTATTAGGGCAGTGACACCCTTTGGCATACACAGTAAATAACACATCATTGTGACAGCTTGAACCCAAACATTATTACATTACATTGCATTTAGCTGACGCTTTTATCCAAAGCAACTTACAATAAGTGCGTTCGACCAACAAGATACAAACTTGAAGAAAACAGAATCATATAAGTACATCAGGTGTCATAGAGCCAAAACATTTCAAGTGCTACTCAACTGGCTTTAGATAAGCCAGTCCTTTATTAGTATATAAGTGCTTTGTTAGCAGTTCTTTGTTAGTAATTCTATCGCTCGAAGTGGAGTTGAAAGAGATGAGTTTTCAGTCTGCGCTGGAAGGTGTGGAAGCTATCTGCTGTCCTGATTTCAATGGGGAGCTCATTCCACCATTTTGGAGCCAAGATAGCAAACCGACGTGTTTCTGCTGATGGGAACTTGGGTCTTCATTAAAATGGTTCTTACAAGCGGAGTTAGTTGGCTCTTCTTAGCTTAGCTACAACATTACGTATGCTCGTATTGTCTTTGCTTTACATTACTGTCTTGACTTAACTATAGTCCTTAGCCTCTCCTTGACTTGCCACTGGTATGCCCTCAGCACTGTATTCCACACCCGCTGAGAACACTCCAATCCCACTTTGTTTGAAATGTACTGGAGCCCTCACATTGATAAGATGAATGTATTTATGATTAAATTCTTTCCGAGCATAATCTAAACCTCTAAATGCCTCTCCCTTACTTTGACCAGACCCCAAGATACAATCAATACAATCAATACAGTCAGTTATGTGTTTTCTGTGATTTCTGCTTTTGTTTAGACGTCCAAATTACTAAATCACAGTCAGCCATTCCCTTGAAATGTGTCATCCCCTTATAGTGTGATACTCCCTAACCACTGCTGTCACGGAATGTTCAGAATGGACAGCAGATAACACCGGCAGCTCCTCCACACGCTTTTTATACACACACACACTCACTAAAAAACAAGTTCAAATCTCGTGCATGTGGCCACACACTCATTATATCAGAGCTGAGGCCTTTGTCCGTGCATGTGTCAGCACTATCAAAGCTATTTCAGCCACGGACAATTCGGCAGGTCACTGATAAGAGCAAAGGTTGCGGTGTGTACACGCCGACAAAGACGTGCGTGCGTTGGTGGTAATAGTCTCTGTGACCTGTTCTACTGCCCTTGCATGCTCCCACTTTTTAGCTATTTTCAGAGCAAACCTTTGTAAGTGTGTATCTGTATGCGTGTGTTCTTTTTTTGTGTGCGATGCTTCATGAAAGAACACAGAAGCCTCGGACAATGCAGAGGGCTTTGGGAGAGGAAACAGATTTTTTCCCACTCCCACCAACAGGAAAGGGCCCTTACACCCACCACACTCCACTTTCGTCTCTCTATCACACGCACACACGCACACACACACACACACACACACATACACACACACACACACACATGCATGCATAGATTCACCAAGGGGAAGTGTAATCCTGCTGTACAGGAGCATTAGAAGGCCCTTTGTGCAAACCACAGAAAGTATTGCTTTTCCAGACACAGCTTTCATGTGGAAAAGCCAATAAATGTCTCCGTTTACACACCATTTTTACAAGGGAGTACCTGCCCCATCATTAAATCACACTAATACAGGATTATCTCACATACTTAAATACACATTGTCACAGTGCAGAGATAACATATATGCTAGAGGGGGTAGGACCAGAAACGTTTTTTTAAGTTTCTTCTTGCCCCTGTTGAACATGACAGACTATCTGAGAATTATTATTGTTTTTTTTTTTTTTTTTTTTTTTTTTTTTTGTACTTTATTATAATTATTCATTTGAGTGAGAAGAAAAAAAAAAAGAAAAAAAGAGAATATATATATATATATTATTGTTGGATGTTTTTGTTTCTGACATGTTCAATAAACTGACTAATAAAAATAACGGTGAGATGAGGTAATGCATTGTTTTTAACATTAACAGGAGTTCTGTTTTTAATTAACTAGCCATGGTAGATATGCTTATGTATACAGTAGCTGGCAGTGTGTTTAGTTAAACCTCTCAATGATAACGTACTATGTTATGCACATTTGTAAATCAAATTTACCAATACTTAATATTGACATTCTTCTACAAAATGATTACTGCAAAAACACAAACGTAAAGCCAGGGTACTCTTTCTGTTTTAAGTGTTTGTGCTAAGCTAACCCTATCCTGGCTTTTGTTTAATATTGATTGAAAAGTGTTGCCATTCTACTTTGTAGAAGGAAAAATGTAACGTGAATATAAAAAAACTATTTTCCTTACAGCTGCTAATTTCATTTGTGTGTGTGTGTGTGTGTGTGTGTGTGTCACAGTTCCACCCTTTGTCTGCTACGTTAGCAGCTTTTACTCAAAAGAACAATGGAGAGAGACGTAACTTCAGTCAGCGCTCCAGCTTTACGACTGTTCATGCAGACGTGTGTGTGTGTGTGTGTGTGTGTGACAGTTTGAGTGTGTGAGAGAGAGAGAGAGAGAGAGAGAGAGAGAGAGAGAGAGAGAGAGACGACGCTAGAGATAGAGAGAGATATGAGAGAGAGCGAGAGAGATCAGAGAGCTAGATAGAGAGAGAGAGAG